>JAQFVV010012522.1:3301668-3421269 GCA_028023455.1 Epiperipatus broadwayi | reverse complement strand
ATATCAAGAAAGATTTGCATACTTTATATATCTATGTTTAGAAAAAAAAATAGATTTACAATCCTTAACTTTATTATTCTCACTTCTTTATAATTTATCATCACTACAAATATTATTACTTCTATTGTTTATTGTGTAATCTGCCAGGCATAACAACTTAGCTAGTCTGTGTGAGAAAGATCTTTTTAAATCACATTTTCTAGGCTTTTTTACTTCCATAGAAGACAGGGAGATCTTGTTCAAAATCAGTTTAACACTAATACATTAGTGATTTTACTGCATCAAGAAATGATTGTAACTAAAGTCTACCAACCCTGTTAAGACTGTCCCTGTCATTTTTTTATAATTTTCAAGTGAGCTAAAAAAATAAAGAGAAAATTGGGGCACTATGGTGCACATACATAATTAAAATATGGATATAGCATAGTTACTTAGGAAAAAACGTAGGCATAGACTCATGACAAACAGGCTCTGTTCTAACTTAAGATCTGAAACAGAAAAAAAAGTCAGAAGAGATTGTTTTTATTAGAAACGGTATCTAGTCTTTGATGAACCAACATCATGGTCATACACTGTTTATATATTATTTATAATTATTATTCTTATAAATGATGATGATGATGATATAAAATGAAATGTAGTATGACCGTTTTTGGAGTCAGGAATCTCTCAGGTACCATGCCTAGAGAAATCTATTAGCCACTTTCCCTTCCTTTCCATTCCCTACCCTTGGCTTTTTCCATATTCTTTATCCTACTCCATCCCATTTCCACAACATAATCTTTGTCAATTTCATGGTCTTCATATATAAATCCTTCTTACCTTTTTCCAAACCCAACATAAAAACCAAGAAACCACTTTCTATATAATCACTTTCTTTATATTTATTCCCCCACAACTTCATTATTTCTGCCCTTTCTACTTGCAAGCATTTGAAAATCATTCTAAAAACCACCATCTGTTGAGCAAAGCACACAACAACAATACATAGTTTAAGCAGCCAAAACTCCCCATATAGTAGTGCAAGTCAGAGTAATCGATGGAGAGTTTTGCCTGTTTTAATAACAGTTATGAACAAGCATAAGAAATGGTGATCATGTGATGTTTTTAACAATACATAGTAATATTAAGTTTTTTAAATAATAATTCAATCTTTACCCCAACAACTGTTACATCATTAGACATATATCTATCATATTAACGGTTGGTTTAAATAAATAGAATATTAATTAAATGTTCTCATAAAATCTTTTCAACTCAATCTATCTATTTATTTACATAAAATTATTTGGTATAAAGGCTGACATAATATATAATAAAACAAATTGAAGTTCTCTATGTTAGTACTATCTACAAAGTTATCAAGGATTACAAGATAGTTGTGTATTAAAATCTCCATGTTTAGGTTGATTTCTGTCTTTTGGCATTATCACTGAATACTTGGGATTCAAATATTATTTCATACTTAAGATAAATAATTAAATGGGATTAAAAATGATTGCTAGATATGACTTCCAGATTTGAATTCCAAATTCTTGTCAATCAAGCCTAACAACAAAAACTCATTTAGAAATGTATTTCTGATCTAGGAGTAGGTATTTAAATATGCTGCTATTTTCTATTGCTCACTAATTACTCAATCTTACTATAGATGGCAGAAAAGTAAGTAGCTCCCTTTGTTTTAAGATATATATAATAAAAATAAAATGTCCATTATTTAATAAATATTGTAATAATAATAAAAAATAATATAATGGTTATTAATTATTATACACAGTCACAAATCACAAAAGTACTTTCGGTTAATTACTTAATCCTACTCAACTGCCATTTAATTTATAAACATAATGCAAACGTTCAAATTTTGTTTGAAATGATTGGTAGTGAAAGTTATATTGCTGATCAAATTATAAAGAAAATCGATAGTAAATGCGATTTCATATGAAAATTCATGGCAACTGACCATTTTAAATTTAAACAGAAGCTGAAAGCCGTTAATATGATTTATTTGAAAGAAGATAAATATCAGCAGATGTCTTCAATGATGAAGAATCAGTGTAGAAAGAAAGTTAAAATACAAATGGATCAATTTGGTTTCTTTGTAATTAAAAAATATAATATAGATAATCAAAGAGTAAAAGTTATTAACAGTATTTTGATAAAAGCTAAATATATATATATTTAAATATATATATATATATATATATATATATATATATATATATATATATAATCTTTTCATTTTGAACACACTGGTATCTGAACACACTTTTGTACTCCATTCTATAATGATAGTATAACTATTCTTCATTCTTGCTATGATTAGATTATATATTAAGATTTTACTGTTTGTGACTTTTCTCTAAACTGTAGTTTTGATTTTGCTATGAGGGAATCTTATCATAAAGAAAGGTCAAAGAAGCTTTTTACATAGCAAATGATCTCGGTGTCATTAATAGAAGAGAGGCATGCTTTGCTCTCTCCAAACAATGGACTAACTAATTCAAAATTCAAGCTCATTTGCATATGTGTACAATAAATTACAATAGAGTGGAGAGTGATGGGTCATCTGAAAGTCTGTGCTCATATACCCTATATAACAGTATTTATTTGTAAAGTTATGAGTATGAGATTAGAATACTAAATCTCAAAAGTGCTAAGCAGGCATATTAAACATTATAGTATAATTACAGCTTCACTAACGCATGCGAAAAAATTGCATATGTATAATTACAATTTTTTTTGGTGAAGTGAAAAACATATTTATTACATAAGAACATATGCAAATGCCAATTTTTTGATTTTGTTCTGATTGTGTTGTGAGCTCAATTGAAAAGGATATGTTACTAACATGTGTCCACAATGTATTATCATGCCCAAAACTCAATGCTGAAGTAATGTTAGTCAAATGTTTCTAAAATTTATAAAGGGACAAAAAGAAATATACAAATAAACAGTTACTTATATAAATACTAAAAAAGTCTAAAGTAGCTTAAATATTAATGAAATGTTTTGAAATAAATTATTTAAATTTAAAGAGAAAGACTTTTTTGATAAATGTATTTTAAAATTTATTTCTCATTCTAACAAAAATACTGCAAACCTAAATTATTATATAATAAATGAAAGAAAACAATATTTTAGAGAAACAAAGGTATTGTTTTAATGTACATGCAAATCCATAAGTTAATTTCAATATATTAAGTACTTAAAAGGAGATTAAAAAATACTGTTTAATTAAAACAATTATTTTATCTCATTCTAATTATTTAGCGAGTGCGCAGGCAATATGTAATTAGAAAGAGGAATGTTTTAAACCTTGTTCCACATAAGCTGTATAATATCCAAATGATATAGTTTTTGACTGTAGAAAGAGCTATCAAACCTCAACACAAGTTAGACACTTTATAAAGATAAAACAGCCATCTTATCATTAATCTAAATTCTTACTTATATAGGCCAATCTGAAGCATCTAGATAAATAATTAGAATGTTACATTAGTTTCTATATTTCTATTTTAAAAAATCTTAATATTAACTCACTGTAAATTGCAAGATTTCACATAATTTAATTTGTAAAAGGAAATAATGGATTTAAATGTGAAGAAAGTAATATCTTCATTCTCTCAAATCAAAATGCTTCAAATTGGTCTATACAAGTAAGAATTCAAGTTTTTCACAGAGGCAAAACTCTCCATACAGTAGTGCCACTCAGTGCAAGCCAGAATAATCAATGGATGCAGGAAGGTTTGTGCATAAAATCCCTAGTCCCTACCCATCCAATATCTCCAAACTAGTTTGCACAAACCTTCCTACATCCATTGACTACTCTGGCTTGCACTACATTATGGAGAGTTTTGCCTCTGTGAAAAACAGCTTATGTAAGCATGAAGAATAGTGATCATGTGAAAAATTTAGGTTAAAGATAAAATGACCTTTCTTATCTTTATAAGTCCATAATGTGTTGATGTTTATGAGTTCCTCTATAGTGAAAACCACATCGTTTGGCTATTATCAAATGTTTAAGGCACATGGGGGAAAAGGTTTAAAGCCTTTCTCTTTGTATTATTTTGACTTTAACTTTGTGAGAGATCTTGGAATTCAAAGCTGGAAATAGTGTGTGCAGCATTCTTCTTTAGTTTCATTTTACTATTTAAAAATCTGAAATAAAAGAATAACAATGTTTTCCATCTAAGATAATGTAATTGTCCAGAACAGTCATATGAATCTGATACAGAGGCGATTATTAGTTATATATTTAAACTGTTTCCAACGCTACCTGTTGACTGCTGAAAAACTGCTTCCAACGCTACCTGTTGACTGCTGAAAATGCCATATTTAAAAATTATGCATTTGTTAGAGATGCAATGTTCACAATAACATAAGATTTAAACCACTAAGCATCACATGATCACCATCCCCTATGCTTACACAAATTGTTAATGCAGGAGAAAACTGTCCATAGAGTAGTGCCACCCAATGCAAGATTTAGTAATTCAAAATACAAAGTTCCTCAATGATGAAAGCCACAAGATGGAAACTAGTTGGAAGATATTGATCAAAAGGCACTAGAGATTTTATGCACAAACCTTCTTACATCCATTGATTACTCTGGCTTGCACTGGATGGCACTACTATATGGAGAGTTTTGCTTCTGTTATAATATCAGATTTACACATAAAATAAAATATTAAATGCTTCATAAAGCTAATAATCCATAAAAAATAATAAAGCTAATAAGAAGAAATTAAACAATTTTAAAATTATTCATTTTAAATTTATTCATAAATTTTAAACAATATATTAATTTTATAATAAGAGCTTCATTAATTATTCTTCATGAAAATAAATGATATATTAGTTTATTAGTCATTATACCTGAATTTTTTTTTGTAAAAATGATCATCCTCAATTGCTTCAATGGGTTTTCAGTTGTAGGTTAAAAAAATCCATGTCAATAAGTCTTTTATCTCCCAATAAAATAAATATTAATTTACATATTAATTAGTTTTTAATACTTATTTTATAATAACATAGATAAAGATGAAACATAAAATAAATTGCTCACTGTATTTGGTCAATTCAATTTATATGCCCTTACATATACAATGCTTGCAAAAACATGTACACTATACTATTATTTTGCTTTTATAATTAAAACTAATTTTATATCAAGATAATTTTTTTGGTATAATGTAGAAATATAATTATTAAAATTGTCCATACCTGTAAGCATGTTCCTCTATATAAAAAATATTATTTTAAATATAGCTTTCATAAATAAATTTTAAAAAAAACTAATTTATATTAACCATATTGAAAATGTCAATAGAAAGAAGAATTGATTATTTACTGTATAACATATCAAACATATTTGTAGTATATACCATTTTTCCTATGGTTTTTTGTAGATAACTCTGCTGCTGCAGTGGAAGAGTTAAATCCCATTTTACATTGATATAAATAAAAAACAACTCAAAAAACTGGTCTGGTGATGAAAATTGTAAGGAGATTATCATCTTTTACTTTCTGATTAATCAACATTCCCACAAATGGCACTAAATATAAAGTTACTCTTGTTTTGTCACATATTGTGCAAGCTAATGAATCATGTTAATTTAAAATTTATTATATTCCATTTAACTATAAATTAGTCTTTAAATTTAATGAAGAATATCTATAATCTACTTTATAAAGAGGAATCACAATTTTCATCATTTAACCTCTTCTTTCTACACATATGCCTGAGCCTTATTTATAATTAACAGTTCTCTTTTATATTCCAAGAAAATTTGCAGACATTAGAAAAAAAAGACATACCACGGAGCATCAGGTACTACATATGTGAAATGTAAAGTGAGCCATTATTTATAAATATGATAATTATTATGATCATTATGCCAGATTTACAAAAAAACTTTGGACTAAATTCAACCAAAAAAGTAATGTGAATTTAAATAAAATTATCACAGAGCCAAAAGCATTCCAAGTATTAAAAAAGTATAAAAAGCAATCAATGAACACAAGTTCTCATTTGCTAGGAACTGTAGATTGCATTTCATTTCATAAACATTTCTGCTGAGGCTGAAGCTTCAGAACATTTTGTCAAAGATTAGATATTATTGATTTCTAAATGACATTTGCACCACCACACCACATGAATGCTCATCTTAATACAATATTATAACCAAAAGCAGATTTCTACAGTAATGCCATCTACTGTAGGCTTGATTCATCAAAATAATTAATTGATATTAAAAAGAAAGGATTTTACCTTTTTAACATAGGTGCCTTACTGATTTTATAATAACTCAATGCTGTTATGTTGAGTACAGATGAGATTCTCAAACCCAAACACAAGATAGAGACTTTATAAAGATAAGAGTGGCCATTTTGTTTGAAACCTAAATTTTGATTTATACAAGCCAATCTGAAATGTCTTTGTTTAAGAGAGTGAAGATGTTACTCTGTTCATTTTTACCTCTGTTATATTCTTACATACATTAACATTCATAAAATTGTTCAATTTACTACATGCTAATATTATGAATTAATAAAAATTATGCAATGTTCAGATTTATTTATTAAGCACATAGATTGTATGATATTAAAAAGAAAGGATTTCACCATTAGCATATGTGCCTTACTGATTTTATAAACAAATTCAAATGCTACATAATTTCTATTAACGAAATAGCATTTCTGGATGAATAGCTTCATTTTTTACTAATTCACCCATTAGTGAAAATTTTCACAAGCATTATATTGTAATATGCATATTTTCCTATATATGTTATAATAAACAGAGCAAAACTCTCCATACAGTATTGCCACCTGTACTAAACAGAGTAATCAATGGATGCCAGAAGGCTTGTGCATAAAATCCCTATCTAATGCCTACTCATCCAATATCCCCAGACTAGTTTCTGGCTTGTGGCCTTCATCAGTGAGGAGCTTTGGATCTGAGAGCACTGCATCTAGATCTTAGGATCTAAAGCAACCCTCTAGCAACCACCTTTTATCTCTACTTAACTACAAAACTATGAGAATGAAATTGAAAACATAAAAAATATTTTCAATCTAAGCTCAATAGCTTACATAGTCATATGGGTCTGAACTCAGTTCAGCACCCATACATTTTGGTGTCTTTGGCTCTTTTACAACCATAGCCACCACTATCCTATTAGGCAGGATTGGTGTTAAACCATTAAGCATCACATGATCACATTTCCTATACTAGCACATTAATTGTTGATAAACAGAGCAAAACTCTCCATACAGTAATGCCACTCTGTGTCAACCAGAGTAATCAATGGATGCCAGAAAGCTTGTGCATAAAATCCCTATCTAGTGCATACTCATCCAATATCCCCAGACTAGTTTCTGGCTTGTGGCTTTCGTCAGTGAGGAGCCTTGGATCTGAGAGCACTGCATCTAGATCTTAGGATCTAATGCAACCCTCTTGCAACCACCTTTTATCTCTACTCAACTACAAAACTCCTCACTGATGAAGGCCACAAGCCAGAAACTAGTCTGGGGATATTGGATGAGTAGGCATTAGAAAGGGATTTTATGCACAAGCCTTCTGGCATCCATTGATTACTCTGTTTAGCACAGGTGGCAATACTGTATGGAGAGTTTTGCTCTGTTTATCAACAATTAATGTGCTAGTATAGGAAATGTGATCATGTGATGCTTAATGGTTTAACACCAATCCTGCTTAATAGGATAGTGGTGGCTATGGATGTCAAAAAGCCAAAGACACCAAAATGTATGGGTGCTGAACTGAGGTCAGACCCATATGACTATATAAGCTATTGAGCTTAGATTGAAAATATTTTTTATGTTTTCAATTTCATTCTCATAGTTTTATAGTTAAGTAGAGATAAAAGGTGGTTGCTAGAGGGTTGCATTAGATCCTAAGATCTAGATGCAGTGCTCTCAGATCCAAAGTTCCTCACTGACGAAGGCCACAAGCCAGAATCTAGTCTGGGGATATTGGATGAGTAGGCATTAGATAAGGATTTTGTGCACAAGCCTTCTGGCATCCATTGATTACTCTGTTTAGCACAGGTGACAATACTGTATGGAGAGTTTTGCTCTGTTTATCAACAATTATTGTGCTAGTATAGGAAATGTGATCATGTGATGCTTAATGGTTTAACACCAATCCTGCCTAATAGGATAGTGGTGGCTATGGTTGTAAAAGAGCCAAAGACACCAAAATGTATGGGTGCTGAACTGAGTTCAGACCAATATGACTATATAAACTATTGAGCTTAGATTGAAAATATTTTTTATGTTTTCAATTTCATTCTCATAGTTTTGTAGTTAAGTAGAGATAAAAGGTGGTTGCTAGAGGGTTGCATTAGATCCTAAGATCTAGATGCAGTGCTCTCAGATCCAAAGTTCCTCACTGACGAAGGCCACAAGCCAGAATCTAGTCTGGGGATATTGGATGAGTAGGCATTAGATAAGGATTTTGTGCACAAGCCTTCTGGCATCCATTGATTACTCTGTTTAGCACAGGTGACAATACTGTATGGAGAGTTTTGCTCTGTTTATCAACAATTAATGTGCTAGTATAGGAAATGTGGCTGCAGAAAGAAGTTTGCTATTAACTGAAAGGAGACCCTTTGATTCCTCTTGGAGGCCTTAAAGGAACCGAGCAGGGCAAATTCCTAAATGTCCACTCCATACGTTCTTGTCGTTGCAGCCGTTATTACTATGTGATTATTCATATAGTATATGAATATGGATGGGCTGCTCACCAACACGCATTAGCCAGCGTGGTGAGTTTATTGGCTTTTTACCTCTGAGTTTAAGATCAAGAAACACCATGGTCTTTCTTCTCAGTGCCTGATAAGGCAGAATGAATGTTTGTGTAAATGTCAAATATTTTTCCAATACATATATACAATTATGACAGACAAAAATAAAGCATGGCCCTTATTCCCAGGAGGCTGTAAAGTCACCAACAAAGGCAGCGGTTGGTGGCTGAAGGCAGAGGGTGCTCAGAATCCCCTGATTGCAGACCCAGGCTGCCATTTGATGATGACTTTTTATTTAGGTACTTACAACTGCAGATCACTTTCAAGTGAAGGGAGATTGCAAGAATTAGAAGAAGAACTGTCTTATATTAAATGGGACATTATTGGACTTTGTGACAAACAATTGATTTAAAAAGTGGACATATACTCTATTATAAAGGCACACATATTGGAAATACAAGTGGAGTAGGATTCATTATAAATAAAAAGTGGAAGAACAATATTGTGGAGATTGATGGTGTATCGGACAGAGTGGCAAGATTAGTTATACAACTTAATAGCAGATACCAAATGCAGATAATTCAGGTTTATGCCCAAACAAGTTCTCGTAGTGATGAAGTAGTAGAAGATTTTTATATGGATGTACAAAAGGCTTGTTATGGGAGACGTTAATGCTAGAATTGGTAGACAAATGAAAGATGAAATTGCTGTAGGTAATTTGGGTTATGGTAATAGAAATGAGAGAGGACATAGACTTGTGGAGTTTGCAAAAAAAGAAAAACTTTATATTATGAATTCATTTTTTGAGAAAAATGTTAAAAGGAAATGGACATGGAAGCATCCAAATGAGGGTACAGCAGAATTGGATTATATTTTGACTAACAGAAAATACATATTTCAAGATTGTAATGTTCTTAATAAATTTAACACAGGAAGTGATCATCGATTAGTAAGATGTAAGTTACGTGTTAATGTAAAACTATAGAGACAAAAATTATTAAGAAAAACAATATTTACAGTTGATATTCCTAATCTTCAGAAACATTCTAATGAATTTAAATTAGAACTTACAAATAGGTTTCAAGTGTTAGAAGATTTTGAACATGATACAGATTTGAATGAAATTAATATGAAAATAACTGATACACTTTTAAAAACTGCAACAAACATAGCTGGTAGAAAAAAGCAGCAATTGACTAATAAAATTTCTACTGAGACTAGAGAATTTATGAAGAAAAGAAGGAATATGAAGATATACAAAAATGATGTATTAAAAAGAATTGAATATCTCGAATTTTGTAAAATGGTACAGAAAAGAGTTGAAAATGATATAAGAAAGTATAACTGTGAAATAGCAAGGAAAGCTGTAGAAGAAAATAAAAGTCTCAAAAATGTTAAACAACATTTTGGTATTGGTAGGAAATTTATATCTGCAATAAGAAAAAAAGATGGAATTATTACTAAAAAGAGAGATGACATCATGAAATTGGTAGAACATTTTTATCCAAGAATTATATAGTAATAAAGAACAAGTACCTCCTATATCTATTACATCTTCTGAATTGCCCAGAATCTTAAATGAAGAAGTGAGACATGCAATTAAGTGTATGAAGAAAGAAAAGGCTCCAGGAAATGATGGAATTATAATTGATATATTAAAAAAAGCAGGTGAAGAAATAGAAACAATTTTAGCAAAGTTATATACCAAATGTCTAAATGATAAAGATGTACTGGAAGATTGGAAGAATGCAGTAATAATATTAATATTTAAAAAAGGTGATAAAGAAGATATTAGAAATTACAGACCTATCAGCCTTTTATCAGTTTTATATAAAATTTTTACCAAGATAATTATAACTCGTCTACAGAGAACTTTGGATTTCCACCAACCAAGAGAACAAGCTGGATTTAAAAGTGGTTTTAGTACAATAGATCATGTCCAGGTATTGAGAGAAGTCATAGAAAGGACAAACAAATATGAGTTGTCTTTATGTTTTGGATTTATAGATTATGAAAAGGCATTTGATTTTATACACATTTCTTCAGTGATTAAAGCATTGGATCATCAAGGTATAGATCCAGGATATTGTCATATTTTAAAGAATATTTATAAAAATGCAACAGCAACAATTAGATTACATAATGATACTGGAAAAATCAACATTGAGAAAGGTGTAAGACAAACTCTTTACAGTAGTGCTGCAAGAAGTATTTTGTGGATTAAAATGGGAAACTAAAGGAGTGAAAGTAAATGGAGAGTATTTAAGTCATTTAGATTTCGCAGATGATGTAGTTGTTTTTGCAAATAATGGTTCAGAGCTGCAGGAAATGTTGCAGGAGTTAACAGATGAAAGTAGAAAAGTAGAACTAAAGATAAATGTTAAAAAGACTAAAGTAATGTTTAATCGATTTGTTCAAAATATGAAAATAAAGATTGATTATGAAGAATTAGAAGTTAACAGTTACAAATACCCTGGTCAGATTATTAATACAGATGGAAACATAATGGAGGAAATTAATCATAGAATTAAACTTGGTTGGAGTGCTTTTGGTAGAAATAACTTGATACTAAAAGGAAATATGCCTATGTGTTTGAAAAGGATGGTTTTTAACAAATGTGTTTTACCAGTTCTTACTAATGGATCTGAGACTTGGACACTTAATAGAAGAGCAATACAGAGACTTCAGACCACTCAAAGAAGTATGGAGAGGTGTATGTTGGGAGTAACAAGAAGAGATCGAAAACGCAATGTATGGGTAAGACAACAAACAGGTGTTACTGACCTTATTGAAAAAATTAAAAGATTGAAATGGAGTTGGGCTGGACATATTGCTAGAAGAGATGATAATAGATGGACAATTGAAATTTTAAACTGGATTCCAAGAGATTGTAAAAGACCCAGAAAGAGACCACATGTGAGATGGATGGATGAAATAAGAAAATGTGCAGGGGTGTTGTGGAGAAGAGAAGCTAAAGATCGGAGAAGATGGATTAAACTTGGAGAGACCTTCATCCTGCAGTGGATTGATAATGGTTGATGATGATGATGATGATGATGATAGGAAATGTGATCATGTGATGCTTAATGGTTTAACACCAATCCTGCCTAATAGGATAGTGGTGGCTATGGTTGTAAAAGAGCCAAAGACACCAAAATGTATGGGTGTTGAACTGAGTTCAGACCCATATGTCTATATAAGCTATTGAGCTTAGATTGAAAATATTTTTTATGCTTTCAATTTCATTCTCATAGTTTTGTAGTTAAGTAGAGATAAAAGGTGGTTGCTAGAGGGTTGCATTAGATCCTAAGATCTAGATGCATTGCTCTCAGATCCAAAGCTCCTCACTGATGAAGGCCACAAGCCAGAAACTAGTCTGGGGATATTGGATGAGTAGGCATTAGATAGGGATTTTATGCACAAGCCTTCTGGCATCCATTGATTACTCTATTTAGCACAGGTGGCAATACTGTATGGAGAGTTTTGCTCTGTTTATCAACAATTAATGTGCTAGTATAGGAAATGTGATCATGTGATGTGTTATAATATAAAATTTTAGTTCAAAAAATTTGATATATGGCAAAAAAATCCTCTACACAAAAGAATTAAGCTTTGCCCTGACAAGTAGATCTATTGTATTATGACAGGGTTATCCATGTCACAATTTTACATTGTTTAAAGAAAATGGTTTAAATAATCAAAAATGTGTCTATTTGTAAATTTATTACAATTTTAGATATTTTTATACAATAATTTACACAATATTTATTAAATATCAAAAATATAACATTATCAATAATTATTTTAAATGGAAAAACTTTAATTTCAAAAATAGAATATTATATTAGCAGATAATGCAAATATGGCCTGGAACTGTTTAGAAACGTAGCTTTCCATGTAACAATCTAATTATAGTAACAAGTATGAAAATATTATAATTTTGCAATAAATATTGAACATTTTTAACTTTTAAAGCATTTCATTGCATGTAACAGAAATAAATAAATATTTCTTCAGATTTTTTTAAAAATCAAAAATAATGAAGATTTCATTAATTTTGTATAATGAAAATAATCTTTCTAGAAATGATGACATATAATCTTTTGTTTTGATTACAATCACATTTTAGAAATATTTATTGAAAAAATGTGAACATTTAAAATTTTTTTCAGTAATAAACAAAAATATCTATCAAATGAAGTTAAATTTATTATTTCCTGATAAGTAATAATGGTTTAATCAATGTTGAAGGGTTAATTTGTAATATTAACAAGTAGGAAACTGAAAGACTTCACAAATGTTAATATATGTAAGAAAATAATAGATGTAAAAGTGAACAGAGTAACATCTTCACTCTCTCAAACAAAGATGCTTCAGATTGGCCTATATAAATCAGAATTTAAGTTAAAGATAAGATGGCCACTCTTATTCTTATAAAGTCTTTATCATGTGTTTGGGTTTGAGAGTATCTTTTGTACTCAACATGAAATGTTGAGTCATTATAAAATCAGTAAGGTGCATATGTTAAAAAGGTGAAATCCTTTTTCTTTAATTTTATATGATCTAGCTTAATAAATCAATCTGAAAGTTAATAGATATTAGTGCAATTGATTTCCCAACCCTAAATCAGTTTCCAACTTTTCAATATGACATTCGTATTCAAATCTGAATCCAGTCTTGTTATGCATTTGATATCTACTTTTAACTTTTATTTATTATTAAATTAAAAGCCTGAAATTAAAATAAATCTTAAGGTTTTAAATCCAAGACAACTATAATTATTTAGATATATAGATTTTGATATGTTTTATAAAATATGATTATTAAAATGTGTCATATGTTTTTATCTTACATACTGATGTTAAGAAAATAGTCAATGGTTACATTTCAACTATTTATAAATAAATTGAGATACTGCCAAATCTCTAGCTCTCATTATAATACTTATCTTACAGCCAATCAGATGTCATGGCTAGCTGTCCAAATGACATCCAAACCTAAACACACAACAAAGATTTTATGAGAAAAGGGTGGCCACACCCTTTTCTCTACTTTTCTTTCTATATAGCTAAGCCAGTTATAAGTATTTAGGTTTGAAATCTTGAAGCTTTAAATATATTCACAATTAACTCACTGAGTCTAAATCATAAATGTCAATGCAAAATCCTATGATTTACTATGTAGTAGTTTTTAGAATACATAACAAGCAGTAACGTATATAAATAATATTTTAATTTGCGAAGTGCAGATAGTTGAAAATTGAAATAAATTGAGATACTGCCAAATTTCTAGCACTCATTATAATACTTATCTGACAGTCAATCAGATGTCATGGATAGCTGTCCAAATGACATCCAAACCTAAACACACAACAAAGATTTTACAAGAAAAGGGCAGCCACACCCTTTTCTCTACTTTTCTTTCTATATATCTAAGCTAGTTGTAAGTTGTTGTGTGTTTAGGTTTGGATGTCATTTGCTCAGCTATCCATGACATCTTATTGGCTGTCAGATAATATTATAACGAGCACTAGAGATTTGGCTGTATCTCAATTTATTTCAATTTTCAACTATCTGCGCTTCGTGAATTAAAATATTATTTATATACTTTACTGCTTGTTATGTATTCTAAAAACTACTATGTAGTAAGTCATAAGTTTTCACATTGTACATTTAGGATTTAGACTCAGTGAGTTACTTGTTAAGATATTTAAAGCTTCAAGCTTTCAAACCTAAATACTTATGACTGGCTTAGATATATAGAAAGAAATGTAGAGAAAATGATGTGGTCGCCCTTTTCTCGTAAAATCTTTGTTGTGCGTTTAGGTTTGGATGTCATTTGGGTAGCTGTCCATGACATCTGATTGGCTGTCAGATACATATTATAATGAGGACTAGAGATTTGGCAGTATCTCAATTTATTTCAATTTTCTGCTGTCTGTGCTTTTCAAATTAAAATATTATTCAACTATTTATGCAAAGTGTTAAATTGGAAAGTAGAAAGAGTAATAGTAAATGGAAATTATCAAAGACAAACTCTCCATACAAAGTATCACCCATTGCAAGCCAGAATAGTCAATGGATGCAAGAAGATTTGTGTATAAAAGCTCTATTTCCTCATCCAATATCCCCAGAGTGGTTTCTAGCTTGTGGCTTTCCTCAGTGAGAGTCTTGGATCTAGAGCATTGCATGTAGTTCTTAGGTTCAAATACAACCCTCTAGCAGTCACTGTTTACTCTTTTCAGTTAACTATAAAGCTTCACATGATCACCATTCTTTATGCTTACACAAGCTGTTTTTAACAGAGACAACACTCTCCATACAATAGTGCTACCTCTGTGTATCTATAAAGCTGTGAGTCCAAAATAAAAAACACAATAATGTTTCCAATCCAAACTAATTCACTTGTATATTGATATAAATCTGAATCCAGTTCAACATCTACCTATTTTGGTGTCATTGGTCCAATTTGGTAAGATTGCTATTAAACTACTAAACATTACATGATCATTATTCCCTATGCTTACACAAGCTGTCATAACAGAGGCAACATTTTCCATAGCAGTGCAAGCCAGAGTAAGCAATGGATGCAAGAACCTTTGAGGGATTTTATGCACAAACTTCTTGCATCCATTGATTACTCTGACTTGCACTGGGTGGCACTACTGAATGGAAGGTTTTTCCTCTGTTATAACAGCTTTTGTATGCATAGGAAATGATGATTGTGTGATGTTTAATGGTTTAAATGGATATTACCATCATCATCTAATTTTTTAGATAATGAAGTTATTTTTCCAAATAATGATTACCAGTTGTTGAAATAGCTTATTTTGCTTTAAGTATATTTATGGTAAAAAACATTTTTGGGGTTTCAGTTAAGTATTTACATGCAAAAAGTAACATAATGAGTTATACTTATTTCTGTTTTAGAATAATGTTAATAAAAACTAAACAAAAACAGAAGCAGAAAAGTTTATATATCAGAAAGATAACATGTGATATATATGACTGTCCAAAATTTCTCTTGGATTTTCCCCATGCAGAAAAACAAGCAAGACACTATTTATGCAATAAAAGATCAGAAAATGATTGATTATTATTGTAATTAAACATTGTATTCAAAGTTGCCAGTTGATATTTCAGTAACATGTGGGCTGACATTTTAATAATGTGATATTTTGAAAGTGGATAATAACTTCTAAGGATTTATGCATTGCTCACATTAAAAAAAAATCCTTTCACTAATACCACTCCTTTTATGCACTAAATTCATACATTACTATTTCACTTAGTTAGTTGTCTTCTTCAGATATATTTTTCCTGTTTCTAATTTGATATTAAATTAGAAAAAGGTAAATTATAATTAAACAGGATTGCTAGATAATTAAAATGTTAATAAACATTTAAAAGCCATTCTTCATCATGCTCAACTAAACTCAATTATTAACAATTTCTGCTGTCTAGTAGTAATCTTCAGGTCTCTTGTTTCTCCTTCCATTATAACAGTGGCAACTCTCTACAATCAGCAGTGTCACCTAAATGCAAGCCATAACAATAAGTGGATGCTAGAAGGTTTGCACATCAAAATACCTATTTAGAACATAATCACCCAATATCCTCAGACTAGATTGTAACTTGTGCTTGTGAACTTCATCAGTGATGATTGCAAAATCCCTAGACTCATTTCTAACTTGTGACCTTCATCAATGAGGAGCCTCCTCACTGATAAAAGCTACAGGATACTAACTAGTCTGGGGATATTGGATGATTAGGAACTAGATAGCAATTTTGATGCATAAATCTTCTAGCATCCTTTAATTACTATGCTTTGCACAGGTTGGTACTATTTTTTGGAGAGAATTGTTACTGTTTTACTAGATTGTGTAGCATAACAAATGATGATCATATGATGTTTTAGTGGTTTCTTCCATTATAATTTAATATGAAATTGAAAAATAAAAAAGGTAGAACTAAAAAAAACAAACTTTTAGATAACTGATTGAAAATAATTGGCTTTAGTAAAGCCACTCTCCACAATGTTTTATTAAATATAATTATAACAATTTCGACTAACTAACAGTCTTCTTCAGATGCATTTTTTTTCTTATTTTAATTTAATATAAAAAGAGAAAAAGGGAAAATTAATCTGAAAAATATTGTTAGATAGTTGAGTTTAGCAATGCATTGTGCAAAAACTTAAAAAGCTATTTTGAAATCAATCCATAGCTATATTAATGATTGAATATGTCACCTATTATTGTTACATGCATATATGAACTCTTGCATAACTTATTGTTACATGCATATATGAACTCTTGCATAACTTTCTATATGAAAAAGTCTAAAACATATAATTGTTTCTATGAAAATATTCAAATCAATACACAATTTCACAACACTCTCTGAATAAATATAAAGGATGCTGATTTAATTTGTGCTCATGACCATTTTGTAATCTAAAAATCAGCCAAAACCACACTGACACATCCAAATGATAAATGACATAAATAATGAATAAAAGTACTTTAAATTCATATTTTAGAAATTATAAGCATGTAGTATAATTCATGTTTTAGAAGTTATAAACTTTTAGTATTTGGAAATTATAAACTTGGTTTGATCAGACTTCTGCATCTTTAGGACAATAATTCATATTGGCCAAACTGTCCTTCCCTGCATGCTCTGGACCTTTGTGCCATTATATTTCAAATATTTTATGAAAGTAAAATTTAAAAAAAAAATCCCTAATAAAATAAAGCATATTATTTTTACTAGCTTATAATTTCCAAAATATGAATTAAAGTACTTTTATTCAATATTTATATCATTTATTGGTTGGATGTGTCAGGAGAGCTTTTAGATTTCAGAATGGTTGTGAGTGCAAACTAAATTGGCACCATATAAAGTCTGAATCTCAAACAGCCAAACTCAAATCACAGAGGGCGTTGCTGAAATATCTTCGTTTAAGGAGAAGCCACAATACATCACATCACATGGAAGGGTGAAATAATATTTTCTATTTAATTGTTAGCTAGTGGTATGCATTATGGGAAATCAATATATATATATAAATAAAACACAGTATTATACAATTTTATATTTATTCTGTAATATTTCTTTGTGCTTTCTGCTGCTCAAAATTAAGAAAACACAAACAAGGGGGTGGGTTAATTTTAACATTTTAAAAATTGCAACTGTTGTAGAAGCAAACAAAAGCCATCTGGTGTCTAGAGAAGAAGTAATTAAATCTACAGATCTAACAAAATTAGTTTCAATCTAAAGGGAAATAATTACATTCTTTATTTTTTTTTTTCCATTTAAAGTTTTAGAAAATAAAATTAATTTGTAAAATTCTTTTAGAGAAAACTTTCTAAAAGAAAGAAGAAAATAAAAAAAGTAAAAATGCTTTTTCATATAGTGTGGGACGCTGCATTTCAAAAACAGTCTTAATAGAATAAAAGTGGCAGGCATTGTATCGTAAGAAAAAAGTAAATAACTCCTATTGAATAGTGTTTATCTTTTACTGTTATCTAGACAACATTTTGATAGTGCGAAGTTGTAAAGAAAGAATATCAAAATTTAAAAGGTTTCATGAAAAGCATATTTGTTTACAAAAAATATCAATACTTGAAAGTCCTAATTAAATATTTATGATTTATTAATTACAGTATAGTATTATTAGCTTAATGCAATATTTTGATTTGACTGAAGCACACATATATACACATCAATATTTTTAAAAAGATTATTCTATCTTCTAAAAGTGTCATTTCACAACCACGCAAGAGGTGGATAAATGGCAGCCTTCCTGTGTCCCATCCTCCAAATAAAACATATTACTATATGAAATGCATTGTCTCCATATGGAATCTAGACTTCATTTTGACAAACTCTTGGTTAAAAATAGCAATCTATATCCTACATATAGTCTGTGGTCATATACCTGGTATATTCCATATATTGATAGTTATATAATAAGCCTGTATTTCAGTTATTACATAGCAGAGATGTCTGCCCATCTCTTGTATATGTATTAAATGGTTTATGTCCTATACATGAGGGGTAAGATTGACTTTAGGTCAACATGGGTGTGATGAGAATCTCAGCCTCAGGATGGCCTTTGAGCATTCCATCATCAGATTTTCAATTGGATGGAGGGTTGAAGAGTTGGAGTGGGGAGTATACTGAAACATGTCCATTAAAGTATGAAGATCGGCTATATATATATGAGCACTTATTGCATATATGTGTAGAGATGATAATCTGGACCAACTGATTATTGCTGGTTTAGCATGAAATACGTATATTGGTGATTATTTATCTTTTTGACATATATGTGTTCAAGTCTATCAGTGTTATAAGATAGAGTGGGGAGTGGTGGGTCATGTGAAAGTCTGTGCTCATACACTCTATATATTACATATATTGATACAGGTATATAATAATCCTGTATATCAGTTACAATCATATTTTACATTTATTTTGATTTTGATTGAATTAAAAATTTTATGCACTTAAACAAAATTCATTAACATAAAAGTGATCTAACGTTTTTTTTTTAATTTTTCTGCATGTGTTAAATGTTTTGTTTAGTAATAGAGACTATAAAAAATTATATAAAAAGTAGGTTTAGTTGATAATACTTTCAAGTTTTATAATTACATATGTAAGCAATTTTATATTGTTTTATTACCTGTATATCCTTTAAAAACATGTTTGATTGCATTATTGACACATTCGTATTCTTGTCGGATATCATCTTGCAAAGGAGTAGAGGTAATACCTTCTTTTAGGATTTCATCATCAAGATATTTTAAAGATGGTAACATCTTTCTCACTTCTTCTTTATAATTATAGTTTAACTGCAAATAATATATGTGTATATATAAATATTAAAGGCCTAAAGCTAAACTAGTCAATAATGTAATTAAAATTATCCCAAATTCACAACAAACCAAACTAACCAAAGAAAATAAACTCTAAAACACAACCAATGGTTTCACTGGTATAAGCAGACTTTACAAGTGTAAAAGCATAAAGGATAATACAAATTTATACTAAATATTACCCATAAATCCATACATCCCACACACCTGTAATATTAAAATAACTTTTAAACAAGTTAATTGTCTCAGAATCATAAATTTTTTAATAATAAAGAAATGAAATAAAAAGAAGAATTAAATAATCTTTATTATTAAACATTTATGATTCTGAAAGAATTAACTTGTTTAAAAGTTATTTTAATATTAAGGGTGTGAAAGAATGTAAATGGATTGTGGATAATATGTAGTATCAATTTCTTGTTATCTTTTAGTCCTTTACACTTGAGAAGTCTGCTTGTAGCATTGAACAATCATTGGTTGTGCATTATAATTTATTTTAATTTGGCTAGTCTGATTCAGTTGTGAATGTTGATTATATATATATATATAAATCAAGTCAGATGTCACATGACTTAATTTAACAAGCTTGTATTACAAATGTTATATATTGAGCTCGCAAATAAGCTCTTAAGAAGCTTTGCAGAATATCCCCAACCCCAGACCGGTTTCTGCTACTGGCAACATCAGCTATTAATATAGGGTATATCTGAACTTAGTTCAGTCCCATATGGCTATTTAAGTTAGATATCTGGATTGGAAAACATATGAATGTCTGAAAATTTCAGATTTTCTACTTAATAGTTATTTATTAGATAAAGTGCTGGGCTTGTCCTGGTATTTTTAGTCTAATGCTTGAATATGTAGCACCTCACTGATGATTCCAGTAGCAGAAAACAGTCTGGGATTGGGGATATTCTGCATAGCTTCTCAAGAGCTTATTTGTGAGCTCAATATATAATATATATTATATGGGAAATTTTTCACAATTTTTATAGATGTAAATGTTAGAAATCTAACAAGACTTGTCTGTCTATTTAAATAATTTTCTAGTCACAACATAATAGAGCAAGTATCAACTAAAAATTGACATTGCCAACTGAAATATGTCATATAGTAAATCACTTATCTGAAATACTTTAGATCAAAAGCAAATCCAAGCTCACATTATAATTGTATATGAGTCAATATTCAGAAAGATGTCATATTTTCATTATTCATATATCTTCAATAAAACTGCCTGATCTATCATTTTAATATACCATAAACGCAGTTCAACTTTTGTCAATGTATTTCAACAAATACATTTACTACTTTGTGTATTTCCAATTATCAGTGTTAGTTTTTATCATAACTGGAAAATTATTTATATACACAGACATCATTACATTTAAAAACATATAAATATAAGAAATATTTCATTGTTTAATGGGGTTTATTTAAACTTTTAGGATTATAAAAATTACAATCTGTTTCAGTACAAGCATAAATTTTTATGTCTGTAATAAGATCTTAGATCAGATTGAAAGGTGGGAATCCATCTTTTACTTATAAAGGTTGCTTTGATAACAGATTAAAAATTCATGGTTTACATAACCTTAGAGATCATATGATTACATTTATAAATCCACATAGCTTTATGCATCAAGTTTATGGTCTAAGCAATAATGAGTAGCAGTGGGGTTTGAAAGTTTTAAAAATGATTTTTATTAGTCTGTTTTCAATAAACAGTTTATATTAGTCTCTTTAATGGAATTTATTAAACTTTTAGAAATATAAAAATCTCAATTTTTTAATGTCAAAGTGTTAACTTTCTTGTTTATATTAAGATCTTATACTAGAGTGAAAGGTGGGAACCCACCTTTTATTCTTAGAAATTGCCTTATTGAAATATATAGAAATAGCTATTTCATGCATACATTCTGTGATCAGAAGAATAGGAGACTATCTTAATGTTTAACATCAATTTTAACACTATATAATTCTATATATACTTCTTCCTTCTTCCTCTTCAGTAATTTTGCTTATTCATATACAATAATATGTAAGTGTTAATTGTAGTGTTATAATATTTCACTTGATGTATATAAAAGTTTTGGTTGTATTTTTATAATATTTGAATTTTTGTAGATCTGAAGAAGACTGCCAGGAACAGTTGAAACTGTTATTATATTAATAAAAATTATTTGTTTAAAGGTATAAGAAGACTATGATTATTTAATAGGATATATTGTTGTAATTTTAACACTAGTAAGATAAGATAGACAGCTAAATGTTAAATAGTAATACATTAGAATTTTGTGAGTATATAGGTAAATAATGTTTATAATAAAAAAAATAATTTGAAATTTTAATTATTATAATAAAACAATACTTTTTTAGGTAGCCTACAAGATTCTTGAGAGTTTTTGATGGATACTGCAGCAGCACCTAGTGGCACAGTACAGTTAACCAACTAGTACCTTTTATAAGTGATAACTCACACCACTGTAGCCATTATATTACACAAGTGAGCTGTAACTGTCGCAGATTAAAAAGACTATTTTACTTTAAAATTGAAGTAAAATTCTCTGTCTAAAATGTTAAACTTTGTAACTAAAAAATCATTATGTTTAACAAATATCTTACAATAAATAATTGGACTCATTAATATCCACACTCTTTGTCTTAACATGCAAGATGATTTACATTATATACAAAAAAGAAGAAATAGAAAATTGGAATCATTTTCTTATTATCATATTGACAAATATTGAAGTGGAAGTATAAATTATTTACTATAACAACATTAATTATTACTATTTAAAAACTATTATATTTAATATTATAGATATATAATCACAATGTGATTTATTGAATTACATATATATTTATTACAAAGTTTAAAATAAAAAGAAATTTATTTACTTTGTTAAATAAAAAAACAATCTGTTTAATAAATATTTTATTATAAATAATCGGATTGTTTAATATTCACACTCTCTGCCTTCAACATACAAGAAAATAGTCAAGCATTGGTGGTCGAGAGCTCAGTGACAGTTACTTTACAAGCAGTTGTCCTGGGTTAGCGGGTTCGCTTCCCAGATGATGGTATGACACATGAGAAAAAATATATATACAAGACAATATTTTTTTATATATAAAAAGAACCAATAAAAAAGTTGATTGACCTTCCTATTATAGAACCTTTTGCAATAAATGGTACAATATACAAAATACTAATATACAAAAATAAATAATAAAGCTATATGATGTGATGTGCTATGGCTTCTCCTTTATCGAAATCATAAATCTGTCAGCTACTATGCCCAGAGAAAACTGTTAACCACTCTATGTTCCCTTTCTATTTCCACCCTAAGTCTTTCTTATATTCTTCTCTATTCTGCTTCATCCCATTTTCACTTATGGCAAGACTGCCATCCTGAGTAGCAATATACAGTTAAAAAATTTAAAGCCAAAAACTTCATTAAACTAACAGAACATTAACATTCCCATGTGACTAATTAACTTTTCATAATTTATGTATATTAACACAATTATATAATTAAATTTTAAGTATATAATGCTACTTAGGGTGGCAATCATGTTGAAACTGGTTATAACCACTATTTATTTTGATATATTGGTATTTTGTATATTATAGAGTGTACTTCAGAGGGTTTTTTATGAATAAGTATAATGTCTGAACTTCAAGCAGTGTAACTTAAGATTTTACATAATAAAATACCTTAATAGAAATTTGAAATTATTTAGACCTCTTATAAAATTAAAAAGGTCTTATTATAGCTTCTTCAGTAACTCAGTAAGCTTACTCTCATAGGTATACCTCTATGATTTGTCAATGTCTTTTTAAACAAATCTAAGCAATTAATATTTTCAGTATGATTTAAAATTAAGATTATATGTGTAGGATGATTTGGATAGAATCTTTCCTAGTGTTGGGCATGTTCTCGTTCATTGAATCATTATGTAATCATGGACAACAAGAACATTGTTCTACTGTGACAAGCAAAAATGTCTTACATCACCACCCTTTATGAACAAGATGTTTCTCATTCTGGAAGAGCTACATTGTTCAGATTTCAGCTGTTGCATTTGCATTTTCAAATGACTTAGCCAGTGATTTTTATTTGATCAATACCGGATTAAATTGTTAAAAAGATTTTCAAAACACATCCAAAATTTTTTCTTAAATATAAAATTCATTACTGACTTTTGAAAACATGTTTAAACAATTTGAGCACTATACAATATATAGTATTCTACTTCATTTCCTCTATAAGAAGATATAAATGGATTATTTCTAATCTTCTATATTATAGTTCACTGACTAGAGAATATGGATGATTTCCATATAGTTATGCATATAAATTTTAAGATAAATGCAGTTTTACATATGTTTTCATTGCAGTGTATCACCTTTATAAATAAAACATTTGTGTCTTTACTTTATTTTGTTTCCATTTCATGATTAGTTTTAACAAAGCATAAATCACTGATCAAAAGAATCTCATCTTCACATTACTTTTATTTTGTTTTAAAAATATTTGGACTGTCTCTCTAATTAAGATTAGGGTGGGTTGTAATATAGAGTGATACCATATTTGACTGAATTTGTATTTTTGCAATACTCCCCTTCTAAAAGATGAGACAATGAAATGGTCGTACATATTTTAAGTTCTCTTTATTAATTTTGATTGTTACATCACTTGTTCATTAATGGGTATAAATATAATACATGAAGTCATCTTTCATTTAGGATGCCTACTTACTTAGCACTGCATATACTGCATATAATTTAATATCACTGCTTTCCAATTGTCCTTACTAATATATATATTGTTTCTTTTTTCATTTACATATATTTTTTAAAAAAAGAATTGTAATAAGTTTAATCATTTTTCTGTACATATATGTATTTCAGTAATTATATTTATTGAAATGTAATGTAAATAATGTTAACTGGGTACAGTTGCTGTAGAGTATTTAGTCATATGATTTTATAAAAAGAAATATCTTGATAAGGTTCTAATAAAAAACTAAAGCTGGATTGATATATTAAATACATTTTCATTTATTATGAGTTATTTGTTTCAATTTTGTTTTAAATTGATTACTTAAAAAAATTCTATGTATATGTGTACATAAAATATTCACTATTTATTTATATACGTTAAAAAAAATTAAAAATTTTCTAAAGTAAATTGAAATAAAAATCTTTCAAAAGAATTTTCATCAAAAAATAAATAAAAATATTATGGAAAATTAGAAACAAAATGAACACAAGACAAAATAATTAGAAAAAAAAAATTGTGGAGTTTCAAATGAAATTTTACATAAAATAACTTAAATTTAATTAATTTTTCAAATACTGTATTGCTAATGTATCTGAAAAAAATGTAAAAACAGTTTAAAAAAGAAGGGGTTAATTTCTAAGAACAATTAAATGATATAATAGATATTTTCTTTTATATAACTGACATTGCTTTGAAACAAGATAGTATAAATAGATGTAGCCAAAAAAAGTCTAATTTGATTTGTGTGTACTCTTCAATTGCACAGTCCAGGAGGCTACTTCTTAGCAAATAAAAAAGGCACCTTGAAAGTTTGCAGTAAAATGGTCAACTAATCCTTAAAATGTTTTTCTCTGTCAAAAATCCAACTTCATATGAAACATCTCTGAAATGTCTTGGTTCAATTATCTGACTATGAAATGTCAAACATTTGATAAAAAGTTAATACTAGTGGGATTATGTTTTTAAAAAGTTTATCAATCTTATAAATGTTACCCATGAAAACAAAAAAAAATGTAAAAGACCAGCTGTCAAAAGAACCTACAAAACATTTATCAAAGCAGTGAAAAGAAGAAAAAATGAATTGAAAAGAAGCTTCATAACTTCAATTTAAAATTTACCCCAAATATTGGATGAGTAGGCATTAGATAGGTATTTTATGCACAAACCTTCCTGCATCCATTGGTTACTCTGGCTTGCACAGAGTGGTGCTACTGTATGGAGAGTTTTTCCTCTGTAGAATATGTAATATAATTTGTAAATATTTTAAATAGAATTATAAAATCAGATAAATAATTTATTTATTTCGTTCTTCTTCTTCAATAATTTTATCTATTTACCAATATTAAAGTTTAGTTTTTAAAAAAAGGTACTGAAAGAAAAATATTTTCTTTTCAGTGGATTGTTTAACAACATTCAATTTTAACATTTAAAAGAAATAAAGTAGATATTTTTTTTATGTTTAGTAAATTTTAAATGAAAAAAAAAATGATTGTAACATTTTGATAAAATTTTACTTTAATTAATCAGAGTCGTTTTTCTTTCTTTCTTTTGACTTTATTTCTATCCAAAAAAAGGCAGTATTTTCAAAGTCAGTGTAATTAAATAATCTGATTATCTTGTTTTTTTTTTAGGCAGAAAAAAATGTAATTATGCCAATAATTTTGACTTGCTTTCCAATGCCAATGTTGAAGGAAAAAATAGTTGAATAACTGTTTTTGTCAAAATTGATCCAATTGGTTAAATTTTGTCATGTAGGAGACAGGATTGTTGTTGATCAAAGACAGGGTTATTCCAAAATTAGAAATGTTGATTTATCAGAAGACCTAAGTGTCTTGCATGAAGCAGTCATTCATGACCCAGTTGTTGAAGAGGACATACAGTTCTAAGGTAGCTATTAAAACCATCATTCCTAACCCAGAAGATGAAGAGAGCAGTATTTCTTGACTTTGCTGCCAGAGAAGAAAGTAGATAACTAAACCAAGCTGTTTAAGAAAACAGTAGAAGCTTTAATTTAGCTGTGTTAAACATACTGAGTTTAGCTATAAAAATATTTTTTTAAAAGGAAGACAACCATGTGCCAGGTTTAGCTCAAATCTAAACACAATCTTTCTTCTTGTTTCTGCTGCACTAGAAAAATATAAAAAAAAAATATTCCCCTGAAGTAATCTGCAACTAAACCTTGTCTCCAACCAAGAGCATGAGTGTCTCTATATGTTAGGTTGAACTAAAAAAAATATGGGAAAAGAAAATGAATAAATTCTTGCTATACATGTTAGTCAAAAATATCCTATTGCAAAATGAAGAAAAAGGAAAATGCCTACATTGATCTGGAAATAATCAGCCTTCAAAAAGAAAACCTACATAGAAAAGTTGAAAATTAGAAGTGCAAAAAAAGTAAAACCATGATAAAAAGGTATTTTCTTTAATGTATGCATTATATCTAAATTTATAGTTTTTAATATTAATAATTTTATTAGTATTTTTTTTAGTTGAACATGTTTTTAATCCATGTGATTTTTTCCTTTTAAAATAGTAGTTTTTTCAAGTAATTTTATAAAAATTGACATTTTTTCTTCTTTGTTTCACCTCCCCCCACCAAATATATACAAATGGGTAAGCCAATTTAAAGATTTTAATCTCTGATTATGAAATTGTTGGTATCCACCCTTTGTTAATTACTAGGAAATAACTTAAAGAAAAAAGTTTATAATTTAAGGAATAAAATTAGCTGGTTAGTTGTTTTTTTAATGAAATTATACTTTTGATAAAAATATAAATTTAAACTGTCATACTATCATATAATTTTTTTTACATTTTTGTTTATTGTTAGTCAGTTAGTGTATTAAATAGTTGCTTAAAATATTCTAGTATTAAAGTCTATATTCCTGCAACTACCTGTCCCATGAATTGGCAGTGTGTGTGATTTGATTTCAATACAGCCTAGAAGTTGAGTGATTGTTTTCAAATTATCACTGTAAATTTATTTTAAAATGAATTAGAATAAACTGATATTTATTTATCTCTTGTCACAATATCAGTTCCTACACTTCTTGCTTCTTGGGCTATATTAGATCATAACATTTAGATATATGTAAATAGAGATTTATGTTGATGTTTGGATATCCAGGTGATAACTCTGAATGGTGCAAAAGTCTCACCATTAAAGTCTATGTGCTACACTTTATTTTTTTTGTTTATTAGAAGTTATAGTTGGCCAGTACATTAGTAGTACTATGTGACCAGAACATTGATGATGGTTACCATCCAGCATAATGTTTTTATTCTTATTATGAGTAATAGAGTAGCACTCATATATGAGCATCCAAATAATTGTTATATTCTACCAATGAGTTTGGCAGTTGCTAGATACGTAGTCTGTTTTATAATACCTCTTTTAAATTCAATCACAAGGCTGTCGATGATTTTTGACAGTTCTTTGTTGATTGCTTATTAGTTATGATTATGATTTTCTTCTATAATGCTTGTGATGACTATTCTAACTTATTTGTTTTATGCTGATTCATTTGTATACACTTCTTTTATAATTATTCAATGCTCATTGATTAGTTATTTTATAATTATGATAAATGGGGAAGATTACGATTTTCATCTCCCCATATACATCCCTGATTCCATATCATTACAACATATACAAATATCATAGACCTTCTGATACGTTAATGATAATATTCTAATTCATCCATGTCTTATTATTTTCTATACATAACTAAGAAAGTTTGGCATTAGATAATTCATCTAATATATATATATATTGTAATGAGTTAATAATATTTTCTGGACTTAAATATTTATGCATACACATTGATGAAGGAGAATTATTAATAAATACAATCACTTGTTGTGATATTCTAATGATAAACATCCAAATCCTATCTGATTGTGGATATTACTTAAATGCTGGAATTTGTGAGAATGTATTTTTTTTCCTCACATATTTTTATTTTCTTATGAAAAATCATTATTGGAATGATTAATATTATTATCATCATCATTATTATTAATGATTAAATTTAATATATTATTATACATAATGCATACAGTATTTTAAGATGCTTACATGCATAGTTCTCAGTTACATGCATACTAGGTTACTGAATTCAATCCCTTTCTAGAGATTTAACTCTTGTTTGAATGCACATAAATTAATTATTGAATCCTGTAATATTATGTGCATTCGTGTCTATAAAACATTTAGTAATAACATTATTATAGATTATTAAAGAGCAAGGAACACCCTCATATATTATGCAAAATAGACACATCATTAATAATAACATTCAAACGCTAAATATAAAATTATTATAGTATGATCTGATAACTTGATCGCTTATCATGGAAATAAGATAATTAAATGCCTTGTAGTCTCTGTGATAACGAAGCATATATTATACGTTAATAAATATTATCTTTGGTTTTTTTATTAAAATTTGAACTTGTCTCTATTTACGAATTATTTAAGGAGATTGATTGTGATTAGATATAAAGCGAGTCTCATGTTTTCCCCTGACGTAATCCGCATTAAGTCTTAATCATGGATGTTGCTATGTAGGCCTGGGTTTTAGAACATCTCCCAGATAAATTTCATATTTTTTTATTGATATGATGTATGCTAGTAGCGTTGAGTATAGGTATAGTAGTGTGTTTAGGATACAGCGAATTCAAAGTACTAGTTCTGAAGTATAATAGAATGGGAGATTCATGTATCTACAAACGCCTTGTACACTGACCATTATAATACGCAGTAAACATATATATATATAACTTTAGTAAATATCAGCGGGCTTAACAAATCTCAATATCTTAAAATATTAAAGCCAATAACTATACGTATAGAAAGAATTTTATTTTAAATCTTCGTATTCATTCAAAAGATAAACAGAAAATAAATGACTATTTTATTTCTATTAACAATCAATAGTGTTTACTGATGATTTGTAGCGATTTATTGTAGTAAATCTTTTGTAAACATAATAAAATTATTATAAAAACGAAGTAGCGATTTATTATACAAGTTTTTTTTTTTGTCGGATATGTTTCAAAACAACCTGTCACTTGGCAAAACAGAATATTAAAAAAGAAGTTGAAACAATATGTTTTCAAATACCAGACATTTCAATTTTGACAAAAAAATAGCAAATTTATTTATTTTTTCAAATCTTTAATAATCATAAAAAAACAGCAATATCAATATATATTGATTTACAACAATAAATAGAAATTTAAGACCTGGCAAATTTTTCTCTATTTTTTATTCCGCTCTGGGGAATACTATGAATGGAAAGTTTATTTCCAAGAGAAATGACAAAAATGAATTCAATTTAGGAAGATTGTTAATAAGAATCTACTTGCAACATTCTGTCAGTGAGACTAGTCGACCGGGCTGCACTATGCTCTATTTGAATTACTGACTAAAATCGATTCTGTTTATAAAACAAAATAACAACTGTTTTTTTTTTTTAAAAAAAAAATATTGTATATATATTGCTAGGAAGAGTAAAATAAAAATAATTGTAACACTACCTATCGTGACTCCCTGTTGTGCTTCAACTTTTTTTCTCGATTGGATGAGTCAGCGCGTGTTTAGGCTCCCCTTAGAAACCAAAATGGCGGTGAACGCGTATCAATCAGATATAATGGTTATGATAGAATTGTGATTCACAGATCTTTCATTTTCGAGTCCATCATTGTACAACAGGTCCAAACTCTGCAGGACATTATCAGAACCTTACGTTTCATTAACAACAAAAACAGATGAAATCATTCAAAATATGGAAATCGTGTTTCGATTATTGATAAGCATTATCAACTGCTTACTGATTTATGACATTGTGCCTACATTATTTTGCAATATAATAAATTTAAATATATTTAATATTTGGTTAAATTTCATATCTATAAATAGATGTATATATGTTTTTATCCAAAGACATATTTAATTCACTAGGCAACAGACTACTACGTTAATTCTTAACATTCTGTTAACACCATGAAATTATTAAAATTGTATTTACAAGTAAAGTTCTGACAGCGGTTTGTTTCTAATAACATTCTCATTTGATTTATAATTTATATATTTATTTTAAAAAAACATTTACATTTTAGTTACATATTTTTTTAAATCAAAAGATGGACCGGACCCCCCCCCCCCATAATTTATGCGGCCTATGTTTATTTTGCCTTTTTATCCAATGAATTGCTTTATTTTGCAATTGATATTTCTATATATTAGTGTTTATTTTATTTAATAAGTGTAATACATTGTATAAACCTGCATTTATATATGTAATACAAGCGGGATTCGAACTCAGACTTTCACACGACCTATTACTCTCAGTGCCATCTCATATTGCTGACCCACCTGATCACATGCTGAGTCAAAAATCTGATGTGCATTTTTAAAAATCAAATTAAAGGCCATTTATTTCGACTATGTAGAGTCATACTATAATTTGATATAATTTTTTTTTTCTTATTTCAAATATTCAGTATTTTTTGTTTGTTTAGAATTCTGTGTAGATTGGCATAGTTAGTAGAGTGAGTGACTTGGTGTTGTGTGATTCCATGAACGATTCTGGTATTTGCAATTCAGGCGTTCAAACTTTTTATGAATTTCCCAAGTGATAAAGCCATTAACATTTTTCCTGTATATGAGGAGTCAGATTGACCTTAAGTCAACATGGATGTGACAAGAATCTCAGCCTCAGGGTGGCTTTTGAGCATTCCATCATCAGATTTCAATTGGATGGACGGTTGAAGAGTTGGAGTGTGGAGTAGATTGAAGCCTGTCCATTAAAGTATGAGGATTGTCTATCTTAATATATGTCTGAGCACTTATAGCATATATGTGTAGAGATGGTAATCTGGATCAACTGATGATTGCTGGTTTAGCATGAAATACGATGTTGGTCATTATTTATCTTTTTGACATATATGTGTTCAAGTGTATAGTGTGGAGAGTGGTGGGTTGTGTGAAAGTCTGTGCTCATATACCCTACATATAACATTTTTGTTTAAAAACAAACATGCAGTTTATATCTATATATGTTACTTTTTTTAAGTGTTGAAGCAATAAGAATTTGGAAAAAAAATAAACATCCCAAACAATTGCAATATGATTTACCTTTATTTTCAGAAGTAGGTTTATAAGCAAATTTATACATTGTTATACCGTAATGAAGCTTGCATATAACTGTATTTCTTGTGATAATAGATGCTACTCCATGTAGTAATCTTTTTTAAACTTGGATAGTTTTATATGAATAGCCGGTCTATTTTGGAAATAGTCTGTCTTTCTGAGAATCACATCACTAGATTTTAGGTGTCTGATTCAGGTGTGTGTGTTGATAAAAAAGCTTATTTCTGAGGCAATCACCCATTGTCCACCACAGAGATTATGGGAACTAGGATGAATGCTTCAATCGGTTGGGAATTTGATGATTTGCCAAGTTTCCTTATAATATTACCAAATCCACCACTTCCTTTGTTTTGCTGAAATATCTTATAAACATTTATTTTATAACGTCTTGCGTGCGATTATAATTACAATAGAATGACAGCCTGTTAAGCTAATTGCGCAGACGCTGTGAGAATGTTTATACAAATACTATATCATGTGGTTGTTCGAAGGTATTCATTTATTAATAACATTCTCACAGCGTCTGCGCAATTAGCTTAACAGGCTGTCATTCTATTGAAATATCTTATATAAATGCAATTTATCCACTACTTTTTTTTTCATATGTCAAAGTATTGAAGCAAATCTAGGCCAGCTGCTTGGAAGGCAACTATGCTAACCACTAGGCCACCAACACTTGACATTTATCCACTACTTTGAAAATTTTTTAGCAAAAACTTTTTATTGCATCTCTGTGCATACACAATCTTACATTTCGACTGTCATGCAGTGTTCTTCAGAGCCACTTTATAATAAATGGAAAATAAACAGCTTGACAACTTTTTTATATTACTCCTGAAGATATATATATATACATAATAAAAATATGTGAAAAATACCTTTATTAAAATAAGAATATCAATAAATTTCATTACTGAATCTCTACTGACAGGCCAAATATAAGAGAAAAAAGGATATAATAAATAAATAAATAATGAAATAATTTATTGCTCAGGAATTCATAAGATGTCCAAAAATAAGAAGTTACAGCTGGAGGCATAATCCAAGGACCGTGAGCTCCAGAATTCACTAGTCTACCATTGTATTAAACCAGAAGGAGTATCACACAATGAATCATTCTGAGATAGATAAAAAATAAATAAGATTTAAATGCCCTCTTTTGAGCAAATTGTAAACTAAGATAAAATAGATTATATCCAACTTCTGAATTAAAATCTATGACAATGAAAGATTTTAGTCAGATACCTCTTCATTGTTTGTGGTAGTAACCCTTAATAATTTTTTTTTTTTTAAAAAATGCTTTTAAAGGAATTTTATTTGATTCTATAGATCAGCTCAGTGAAAGCTTTTCAAATCATTGGCTTCTTTTTTAAAAAATAATAACTGGCAATTCATTTTAAACAATACATCACACAACCTTCTTAGCTTAATTTCAATATCTAATTATTCAAGCTTACATCTGATGCTATTGGACTGGAATAAATATAGCAACTTATAATATTTAGTTGTAATCACTAAAACATCACATATTTTTATGCCTAACAAGCTGTAAGCATCTACTAATTACTGAATCTTGCACTAGGTGGCAGTATTGTGTGGTGAAAACATTTCTATTGTTTTAATAGTTAGCTGGATGCAAGTCTTACATACTTTAGTACATTGGGAGAGTGATAGTCTTTGGTAACCAAAATCCAGGGATTGCATCTCAACTCTCTCATGACCAGTTCCCAAATTTCTTATAAATAACCAAGCAATAAACCATTTGATTATTATTTATATTGCATAAATGTTTACCGATTCAATATGTGATAATTATTTCGTAATGTTAAAAAATAATCATATTATATGTAAGCAGAAGGATTTGAACTCAGGATTATTCAGTTCATTCTTCACTCCATTTCAAGCAAGTGATACACATGACCACACACCTGCTAAAAGGATACATGATCCGCAATATATGTATTTCATGCAGAACCAGCACTCATAAGTTAGACCAGATTACAATCTCTCACACATATATACAATCAGTGTTAGGCTTATATTAAGATAAAAATTCCTCAAACTTTAATGGACAGGCTTCAATCTTTTTACTCTTCCAACTATTCAACCATCCATTTCATTGAAAAACCAACAATAGAACACTCAAAGCTCTTATTGGATTTGATATTATAGTCACACCCTTGTAGACATTACATCAATCTAACTTCTCATATTATTGGACCATTATATATCCACATATGTTTATAGGAGAGAAATGGGCTGAACTTATTTAAGATGTAATCTACTTCCCAAACAATTTCTAAGGCAATATGTAACTTTCTTATACTGAATGTTCCTTATATATGTAAGATTTGAAATACCAGGCACTTTTAAACCTGGAGCCTAATTGTAAAAATAGGAGATTTGATCTCAGACTTTCAAGCCACTTCACTATCCACACTATCTCATACTACTAATATACATGCAGAAAAGATAAATAATCACCAATATTGTATTTTGTGCTAAACCAGCACTCATCAGTTGGTCCAGATTACCATCTACCATACATATATATATAATCAGTGCTCAGTTTATATTAAGATAGCAAATCCTTACACCTTAATGGAAAGACTTAAACCATTTCCAACCTCCAACTCTTCATCCAAATCTCTCTACCTACATATATAAAAAACATTCAGCATAAGCAAGTTATTAAAACAGACAAAATTCTCCATATAGTAGTGCCACCATGTGCTAACCAGAGTAATCAATGGATGCCAGTAGACTTGTGCATCAAATCCCCATCTAGTGCCTACTCATCCAATATCCCCAGAGTAGTTTCTGGCTTGTGGCCTTCATCAGTGAAGAACCTTGGATTTAAAAGTGCTGCACCTAGATCTTAGGATCTAACACAACCCTCTAGCACCCACCTTTTATCTCTACTTAACTACAAACCTATGAGACCTAAATTGAAAACACCTTTAATATTTTCAATCCAAGCTCATTAGCTTATATAGTCATATAGGTCTGAACTTAGTCCAGTACCTATACATTTTTGTGTCTTTGGTTTTTAATAACCATAGCCATCACTATCCTACTAGACAGGATTGGTTATAAGCCAATAGACATCACATGATCACCATTTCTTGTGCTTGCTTATAACTGTTATTAAAACAGGCAAAACTCACTAGCCAAACTACTTTGGAGATATTGGATGACTAGGCACTATATTGGGATTTCATGCACAAGGCATCCATTGATTACACTATTGGCAATACGTATAGTCAGTTTTTCCTGTTTTAATAACAATTATAAGCAAACACAAGAAATGGTGATCATGTGAGATCTATAAGCAAGTTACATATTGCCTTAGAATTATTATCATATTATACTTTTAGTTCAATTGAATATTTTTTTCTTTATTTAATTGTTAACAGTTATTAGCTTTGTTTTGGCACCTCTACATTCTGATTTTTTAGGAAGCTCATTTAAAATGTTTACATCTAAGACTGACTCTATTTAACTTTACCAACAGATTGTGGCATACAAAGCTTTGATTTCATTAAAGAAGCCACTTTATATAACACTGCATCCAGGTCACTATTTAATTACTATATATGGTTAAAAAATTCAAATAATTCATTGCTCAGGATGTCATGTGACATTTGTACAATGAAATGACATTGTTGAACTGCAATCCAAAGACCTATAGTTTTTATGAATTTGCCATTGTACCAATGTATTAAATCACTTAAGCATTTTGTGCCTTGATTATAAACCATTCTTTGTATATATATATATTAAACTTGCTCAACAACAACATGCATAAAATAAAATAAAATTGGAATTGATTAAGCTTTCTCTAGCTAAGAATGGATAAACTCACAAACTTTACATTCGCAAACCATAAAGAGAACTAATCAACTATCATAGATATAACTATAGCATTATTAATTGTGAAATTTATTTTATAATTAGTAATGCTATATTTATATCTGATTTATAATATTATTTTCACTCCAAAATTCAACGTTGTTGTCAAGTATTGGTGGTTGAGAGGTCAGCGATGGCCGCTTTACAGCAGTTGTCCCGGGTTAGCGGGTTCGCTTCCCGACTGATGCTATGACACATGAGAAAAAAATTCGACGTTGTTAGCAAATTAAATTTATTGCCACCAAAAGCACAAAGAATACACAATCGTTTTTATTCCTTATAGTTTGCTAATGTAAAGATCGTGAGTTTGTTTGTTTATTCACAGCTGAGATTAACTAACTTCAATTCTATTTCATATGTAGTAAAAAGATAGATAAATAGATAGATGGATAGATGGACAAACAGACCTACAGATAGACAAACAGGTAGATAGACAGACACACACATATATATATATAGCATACATGCAGACAGATATATAGACAAGTAGGTAGATAGATAAATAGACAGAGAAATAGATTTAAAGAATTCATGCTATTTTTCATTAAAATTTATATATATATTTTAAAGAAAAAGATTTTCAAATATACAAATGCTGCAAGAAAATCAAATTCTTTTACTACATTAAAGATGAAAAAGAAAGTTCATTTCTGTTCTTCTTCATCAATACTTTTCTTCAATGTCTTTTATATATAAATTATTCAGTGGCTAAGTGTTTCAACTATTAAGATAATGCACTAGTAAATTATCTTTCTCTTCAATTACCGTATTTCATTTGAAACAGCAAATGCTTTCCTGGAAAACAATGACATCTTTTAATATGTATAATTACTGATCAACCTAATGTTTAACAAAATCAAGCACAAACTTTATGCCATCTGGTATAATGTTTAATCCGAACAAAAAAAATATCAGATGGTGTAACGTTTACGCTGGGTTATGTTAAATGGTTGAGTGATTAGTAATTTTTTAATGCTTTCTCCCGTTTAAAAAATATCCATATTTGGTCATTTATACATATATATTATTTTAAAAATGATGGTAAGGTTCAGTATTGAAAATTATAATGAAGTCATTTATACAAAAAAATATGCATAAACATATTAATAATTTAAAATAGATTAAACATGTATAATACATTTTCTGACCAAAGACACATGGAGTTACTAAGCAACAGTGTACTAAGGGAAGTAGGAAGACATGCATTAGATGCAGAGATGTGGACAGCAAAGGAGGCAATTCAAGGAGAAATTGGATGGTCAAGTTTTTATATGAGAGATGCAAAAAGTAAAATGAAAATGTTTGGTAGGTTGCAGTTTATGGATAGTAAAAGAATAGCAAAAATAGTGTTCAATTGGGTTATGAGTAAAGGGCAGGTAACAAGGTGGGTGAGAAAGATAATGTGGTATGTGAAAGATTTGGATAAAGAATTTATATCAGTATACTTGTATAAAAGGTGGGATGATTGTGTTAGGAGGATTGTTGAGTGTTATAGTAGTAAGGAATGGGATAAAAGAATAGAAGCATTAATAAAAAATGAGTTGGAGAGATGGAGAAGTAGTATGGAGGGTAATAAGAGTTTAAATTTATATAGAAGTAAATGGAATATTGAATGCGACTTAATTTATGATAATAGTAAGGAAAATAGTTTATTATTTAAGGCTTGAACGGGATCTTTAGCAACAAGAGAATATACATGTAAATGGAAAACCAAGGATAATTTAGTGTGCAAATTGTGTAAGGAAGGTATAGAAAATATTAGGCACCTGTTGATTGAATGTAAATGCTTGAAAGCAGAAAGGGTACAGATAATGAAGTTATGGGAAAATAGACATGAACAAAGTGACTATACAGAAAGTGAGTTATTAGTTTTTGTGTTGGGTTTGTGAAGAGATAAGGGGGATTTAGATATTAAGGTCATAGAGTTGACAAAGATTATGTTGTGGAAATGGGATGGGGCAGAATATGGGAAGACTTAAGAGTGGGAAATGGAGAATAAAATGGCTAACAGGTTTATCTGGGCATAATTGCTGAGATATTCTTGACTTCATTTAAGGAGAAGCCAAATACATCACATCACATCACATAATAACAACTATTACCACTTGCTCATTGTTACTACTTAATGCAGATATGGAAAGGCCAACCCTGTAGCTCAAAATCCATGAATCATAGTTCCAATTCGGTCTCTTCTTGTGCTCAAGTTTTTTATTATCACCTGAGCAATAAACAATTTTTGAAGTTCATGTGAAAACTCTCAAGCAACAAACCAATCGATCATCATCATTAATGATTTATATTTCTTTGCATCTTATTAACACATTATAGCATATAAACTTTATTGCTTTATCTTGAACACTAATGACTTCAATTAAGATTTTTTTTAAAAACATAAAAATATAAGCCAAGTATGCAAAAAACAAATAAATTAGAGAAAATTAAAATATGCAAAAGTTAGTACAGTGATGAATTATAAGTTTATTTTAAAATGTGTAAAAGAAAGTATACTCATTTGCCAGGAATGTCTAAACATGGCATCCATTCTTGAAAGTTTATTACGATAACTTCTTATTTACAATTGCTAGCTTGGAACTGATTCAAGTCCTAGATGTTAAATCATTACTTATATTATCAATGACTTCACTTCCTTTGTGCACTTTACATAAAAGATACTTTGTTTATCACACTTGCAAAATCGATGACAGTTTTGACTGTTAAATAATTGAAAAATCAATATAATACAATCATAAATCCATTAGTATCTGTGATTTTTTTAAATAGTGAAATCTTCTTTCATTTTACAAAATTTCTGTATTGAATATATTATTACTAAAACAGGTAAAACTCTCCACATAGTAGTGCCATTCAGTGCAAACCAGAGTAATCAACAGATGCCAGAAGGCTAGTGCATAAAATCCCTATCTAGTGCCTACTCATTTAATATCCCAACACTAGTTTCTAGCTAGTAACTTTCACCTTGGATCTGAGAGCATTGCACCTAGATCTTAGGATCTAATGCAACCCTGTTGCATCCACCTTTCATCTCTACTTAACTACAAAACTATGAGTATAAAATTGAAAACAATAATATTTTCAATGATCAAAATATATGGGTACTGAACAGAGTTCAGTCCTATATGACTATATAAGCTAATAAGCTTTGATTGAAAATATCATGTTTTCAATTTTATTCTCATAGTTTTGTAATTAAGTAGAGATAAAAGACGGTTGCTGGAGGGTTGCATTAGATCCTAAAATCTAGGTGTAGAACTCTCAGAACCATGGGTCCTCAATGATGAAAGCCACAAGGTAGAAACTAGCCTGGAGATATTGGATGAGTAGGCACTAGATAGGGATTTTATGCACAAGCCTTCAGGCATTCACTGATTACTCTGGCTTGCATTGAGTGGCACTACTGTATGGAGAGTTTTTCCCATTTTAATAACAGTTATGAGCAAGCATAAGAAATGGTGATCATGTGATGTTTAATGATATATTATTACTAATAGTGATTATGAAAGAGTGTTTTATACACTTTATATTATTGATCACATCTGAAAAATATCTGACAATTTCAAGTGTTATAGCAATCTTCCTCAGAACTTTTTTTAATATTTGCAAAATAAACAACAACAATGAAATATTAGGAATTGTGAGGAAGACTGTTAAACAGTTGAAACTGTCAGCTATTTTTAAGCATGACAAATAAATTGTCACATTGCATAAAGTGCATTAAAAAGTGTTTTTTTCATTAATATAATAATAACGTAGTCAGTGCAGAAAAAATGGTGGAAGGAATATTTAATAGATAGAACATCACCTACTTGAGCAGAAGTTGAAAATATCATGCAAGTTATAAAAATACTAGTTCAGGTTATTCAAACTCATTGCAATCAGAAATTACAGAAAGGACTCAAAATTTTAAGATTTGCCACAAAAAGATGTCCTCATGGTACTATTGGCACTTTTATGCACTCTGAAGAAGAAATTGATAGATGCCAAAAAACAAGCAGTAGCTCAGATATGACTTATGCAGCCACTAATGGAATAATATTACTGCCTCACTAAATGCCAATAAAGTCATTATTCCAAAGACTTAATGGGGTATTTGCTTTCTAAAGATCCAACAAGTCAAAGTCAGATTACAACACCTACTTAAAAAAGGCAATTGTAAGACATCATAACAACTGGATAAAAAAGACAATTGTAAGACATTGTTGGCAACTGAATTAACTTCACTAGTGATATAGTCTTCTTTAACACCACCAAACATCCTCATACATGGAAATGTTATACATCTCCATCTTACTGAAAAAATGTCCATACTATTCTAACAATTGTTCAACCATTTTCTATGAAGTAATATTTTCAAGAAGATTATTTAATCATCTTCAGATGATATATATATCGAACATAATAATGTGTTTAGACTTCAATATTTAAAATATAAAACTTAAAAATGTCTTTAGTTGCATTTGAAGTTGATAGATAAAAACCATTGGTATAACTAAGATGTCAGATGTAGAAGGTAATATCTAAAGACTATTTCAGATAATGGAGTATTAAAATACATAAGCTACAGAACACAAGCATTTTAATTTAAATATTCATTTAATTATTTATTGAAAATTGATTATTGAAAAAAAGCAATTGTTAAAATTTGTCCATTTATATATTTTTACAAACCTCAAATGACTCTTATTTCAAACTTGCAGTTACAGACATAGAAAAAATACACTAATCATGGAATATGTGCATCTTAACCTAACCAGATCTCTTTATTGAAGTCTAAATAAACAATATATCATTAAGTTGTAAAGCATTTTAAGAACTATTAGCATATTTTTTCAATATCTTCACCCACACACTTGAAAAAGAAAACTGTTAGGATGTGATTTTTGAAAATATTACAAAGTATAAATGTTAAAAAGAGATAGATGGTTAATAAAAGAAAAGATTGTCATGCATACAATATATATAAAATTAGGAACTAAACCTTATGTATTCAAAATTACTAATATAAATATATTAAATAACTTCAATGTTATCACATATTTTTTTAAATTCATGTAAATAAAAATACAATAAAAGACAAATGATCCAAGATACATTTTATGCTGAACCAGCACTCATCAGTTAGTCCAGGTCACTATCTCCCTTATAGATCTCTATTATATATATAAAATATTTTTCTATATGTGACTGTGTGCTTAATTAAAAAAAAACATATATTAATCTTTAATTGAATTTTGAAGTTTATACCTGTGCTAGAGACAATCTCTAATTTAATAAATGATTAGTAATAATCATTACTGTATTTATCTAAAGTGGATAGTGTCAAAGTTGTTGGCTGAGTTAGTTCCACACTTGTAATTCAAATTGTAATAAATATTAATGTTAGACAATAGTAGATCAAAGTAAATTAGTTTTAATGCTGGAGGAGAGTTCTTTAGTATAAAAAGAAAACAAGCATTGGTGGTCGAGAGGTCAGCGACAGCTGCTTTACAAGCAGTTGTCCTGGGTTAGCGGGTTCGCATCCCGGCTGATGCTATGACACATGAGAAAAAAAAAATATTACTGAAAGTTCAAAAAAAAATTGAGAGTAGAAATAGAAACAATCCATGTACCTTATGTTCCACCAATCGCCACGTGATCACTGCAGGGAAACATACTGAGGGGGGGGGGATTTCATTATATAATTTTTTAACAATTAATTATTATTGAAATATTTTAAATTTGATATGGTTTTATTCCAAATTGAAGCTTGCATATAATTAAATTAATATTTTAAGCCTTTTCTTAATTGCATGTAATCTTCTGAGGAAAGATTAAACGTTTAAAATATGAAACTGAGGTTAATCACATGATCTAAAAAATGTAAGGTGGTGTCACATAAATAGAAGAATGTGAGTAGTTAAAAATGAATGTATTTAAACTTTAGCGAATTTCAAGTCTATTTACAAATTAAATACAATACAATAATATTTAATATAATAAAGAAAGATTAATAATCATTTAAATATTTACTGTAAAGTCATTCTTATAAGTAAGTGAATTCGGGTCATAAAATAATCAAATAGTTTATTGCTCTTGGGGGGGGGGGGGGTATATAAAGTTTGAGCACAGAGACAAAATTAGCCCATGATTTAATAGATATTGAGTGCTGAGTTTGTCACTCTCCCAATGCAGCAAATATGTAGAATAATTAATAACAAATAACAGTAATTAAAAAATAATTACAATGCATCAACATAAAGGCAGGTTGATGTTATCAGATCACAGACGTGTTATAACATTAGATACTGTTAGTGGTTCTTTTCTATCATATGGTGATGGCGATTAAACAATGAAGAATGTTCCTATATTAAGTTTTATTGTCATATGATAGGTAAGAAAGGTCATTTTTAATTTCTAAGGAATTGGAGAAAAATATTCTTAAACATAATTGGAATATAAAAGATTTCTCTGTTTAGCCAGCTTGAATTCAAACCTTAGTTTATTTAGATACAAGTATATTGTTTATACTGAACTTAATGTAATTAGAAGTGATTTGAACTCAGACTTTCAAGCTCCCTACAGCTATCCACTCTTCTTTTTCACATAATGTGGTTATATGTAATGGTTGTATAAGATGGACTGGATAGCTATAGGAAGATTGAAAGTCTGAGTTCAAATCCCTTCTAATTACATTAATTAGTTGTAAATGGGTATTTAGCTGTTCATAGCTATGAGTTAAAAAAACAATTTAAAAAAATGCCCAATTTTTTGGTATACAAAAACTGGTTAGTTTTCATTAATCATATATATTTTTTGCTGTTTACCAGTAGAGACTGTTAGAGAAAACTTTACACCTTCATCTTACAAGATCCATTTATCTATTAAACCAAGTTTCTTTATATATATCAAAAACGAAATCAAAGCTCTCATAAAAGTGGATAAAACCCATTGTGTGAGTGATAAAATGAAAAAAATACCAAGCTGTCAATACAGGTATTCAATTAAAGTCACAAATACTTCTATCTCACCTGATGACTGAAAGTTATTCATACAGTGTAGGCATAGCAAGAGGAATAGTATGAATTTCTATGCTGGTGAATGTTTAGGATATGTTGGGGCTGAAGTGGATGTACTGATTTTTTAAAAAAAGGAAAACAGCTCGTCTGTTTGTTTTTAGAACCATTGCTGCATATGTTATAATATGAGTATTTCTCTCGGCTTTAATCTTTTTTACCGCTTGGTATAGTTTAGTACTGCGATCGTAGCTATAGACTTGTCACTTCCGGCTCTTGAATTTTTTAGGAATTCCTAAGCAATGCATCATGGGATTATTATTTTTAAGTTTTTATAGCTAATAATTTTCTAATCTTCGTTAATGGTATTGCTGACTTTATCGATAATAAAAACTGTAAATTAATCATAACTATGCTGAATTTTTTTAATTTTTTATTAATAGATATTTTTAATTACTTAAAATAAAGTTTAAATACAAGAATAATTAATATACTCGGAGTGGAGGAAGATTGAAAGTCTGTGTTCAAATTCCCTTTATTACATTTAAAATAAAGCTTTATATAATAGTTCTATGTTAGTGCGTAAAAATTAAAATAACATTCATTTAAAACCTTGAATGTTTAAAATTCTTTGTTTTTATTCTACCTTTTAAGCCTTAGTACAATTTAGAAAATGGAATTTTAAGCGGAATTAATAATTTAAATGTAACATCATTCAAGATAAATCATTTTCCCGTTCTAAACAAAACAAAATCTAACTATGGTATTACTCCCAAAAGATTATTAATAACAAAGATCACAAGGTGGCAGCACATTACCCATTAATAACATGGATTTTCAAAAAGTTGCTTGTGCGTCAAATGAAGCAATCTATTTTAAAACATTTATAGAAAAGGGATGACTTTATTAAATAAAAGATTAAATAACACTTTCAGCAATTAAAAATAAAACAAAAAGTTATATTCCGAATATCTATTAGTACAGAAATAGATTAAATGTACTTTTCTTTTGAATTTATGAATTGTATGAGCAATGGAAAGGGATTAATTAAATAAACACTTTCTTCATTTTGGTGTTTGAGATATAGTAGAATTGAGATGAAAGGTGCACGGATAATAAAAAAAAAGAAACTTAAAAAACATCACTTTTTTTAATTAAACATGGTTGGATTTTTAGTAAAAAACTGATTAATAAATGTTTGATCGCTCTATATCAGCATAAGAAATTTCCTAGATATATTAATGTACAATAAAATTATAAACTCTAAACAACTTTAAAATATGTAGCAAGTACAGAGTAAGAAATGGATGCAATTATTAAAATGACAAACACTTTCAATACGTTGCTTAAATATCAAATCGATATATTTAAGTAACCTGCTGCGATAGTTAGCTACAATAGTAACTTTACATTTATAAATAAATCAAATAACATCAATATTACCACATATTATTTTAACTTCATATAAATAAAAATACAATAAAGGACAAATGGACCCCAAGATGCATTTCGTGTTGAACCAGAATATGTGGTAATATTGAGATTATTTAATATATTTTTAAAGATATTACATGTGGGAAAAATAAATGTGAATAACTCAACGTGTGTGTGTGTTTAATTTTAAAAAAATCAGATATATTAATCTTTAATTGAAATTTTAAAATTTACATTTGTGCCAGACACAATTTCTAGTTTAACTGAAACACACAGGCTTATTGTATACCTGTGTCTATAATTGTAATATATAGGGTATATGAGCACAGACTTTCACACGACCCACCACTCTCCTCATTACCTCATAACACTGATACACTTGAACCCATATATGTTGAAAAAATAAATAATCACCAATATACATATTTCATGCTAAACCAGCAATCATCAGTTGGTCCAGATTACCATCTCTACACATATATGCTATAAGTGCTCAGATATATATTAAGATAGCCAAACCGCATTCTTTAATGGACAGGCTTCAATCTACTCACACTCCAACTCTTCAACTGTCCATCCAATTGAAAATCTGATGATGGAATGCTCAAAGGCCACCCTGAGGCTGAGATTCTTGTCACACCCATGTTGACCTAAGGTCAATCTAACCCCTCATGTAGGACATAATCCATGTAATGCATATACAAGGGATGGGCATACATCTCTACTATGTAATAACTAAAACACACAGGCTTATTATATACCTGTGTCTATAAATGTAATATATAGGATATATGAATGTTATTGATAGTGCGGAGAGTGGTGGGTCATGTGAAAGTCTGTGCTCATATACCCTATATATTACATTTATAGACACAGGTATATAATAAGCCTGTGTGTTTCAGTTAAACTAGAGATTGTTACAAACATTTATATCTTGCTTAATCATTTTCGTTTATCCACATTCTCTCTTCATATGTTTATGTCACTAGTTTCAGTCATTTGTGAGTGTACAGTCTTGTCATCTTGACCTTCTCGTACCGTTTGTCATCTTCCTGCATTAATTATGACAATTGGATTATATATTTATGTAACTATAGTTTCAGTCTTTTATTACAATATAATTATTCAGATTATTCTTCTTTTGCTTAGATTTCGTTCAACATTTTGAATGTTCACTAAGTAAAGATTTACTCTGTATGTTAATTTTTTTAACTATAGTCGAGCACACATTTATCAACAGTTAACAAATCTTGCTTCACCAGCCAAAAGTGTTCTCAGTACCTAGCCAATAAATTATATATAATAATTTTAATTTCAATCATTTTTCCCTTTATTTTCTAACTTTTTTATTCTTTTTTTATTTTCTCTTTATTATTGATGAAAACAAACAAATTGTTTCAAAAGTCTTTATATGAAAATATGGTACTCTTCTGACAGCTGGGCATGGCTACTTAATGGTGTTGTTTATGTGCAAAAACACATAAAAAAGCTGTTTACATGGCTGGACTTATGGCTAATAAAATAGTTCTATTGTATTAGTCATTGCAGGCTGCTTGATGGCATTGCACAGAAATATTAAGGCTTGTTTTGTGCTCACAACACTTTTTGTGAATTCGCACAATTCACAGTTGGCTACCATATCATCTGTGGGTAGTTGGATTTCAAGTGGCTACAACTTTTGAAATCTCCATAACAGAGCAATTTCATTTGTACTTGAATCATGCAGTCTGACTTACTAAGAATTGTCACTCCATCCCCACCCTTCTTTACACAACTTGGAATGTGCAAAACATTGGCAAAGGGTATGGCCAAACATGATCTGGCTGAGCTCATGCAGAAACTTATGTTTTCACAAGAAAATATACCAAAACAAATAAAATGGTGCTCTGTAGCAAGCAGATTTTCAAATTGTGACAGTTGCCAACAATAGGAGTGGGGTACGCGGTGACATTTATGTGGCCAGACTTACAGCTAATACAACAGTTCTGTTGTATTAGTTATTGCAGGTCACTTGATGGTGTTGCACAGGAATATTATGGCCTGTTTTGTGCTTCATGACACTTTATGCAAATTCGCACAATTCACAGTTGGTTACCATAACATCTGAGGGTGGCTGGATTTTAAGTGGCCACAATTTTGTAATCTCCATAGCAGGGTAATTTCATTTTTAGTTAAGTCATGCAGTCTGACTCACTAAAAATTGTCGCACCATAGTGCACCAGCAAGTCGATGAAACTCTACATTTGCAAAACAACCTCGCAATTTCTATGTTAGTCATGCTCCTGCAAGCAAAGCTACTGAATTCGCACTCATTTCCAAAACAAAAGGTTGTGATTCTTATGACTTAAATCATTAATAAAAAAAAAGGAAATGAATGTTGAAAAAGTTAAAAGTTTTGGTCTTATTTGACTTTGGGCGGGAGGGAGGAGGGTGACAAAAAGTTTGTTGTCACTGAGTCAAAAGTTATTTTGGGTTTGTTTTTATTAAAAAAAGGGTAGAACAAGATTTTATTTTTTTAAAAAAAGGTTGTGTCAATGCAGCTGCCTTGCAAGCAAGTAGTTGGTTGCAGATGGTTGTGGGTTCGCCTCCTGGACGCTGCTATGACATATGAAAAAAAAAAGGTAATACAAATAAAAGATAATAAAAATTGGTTTTAAAAATAAAAGTTTTACTATATCAATGGTAAAGATATGTTTGTGTACTGTTGAAGAATTTAATTTAGGAAAATATATTATTATATTGGGTCCCAGTAATCCTTTAAATAGCACTTATCCTGAACAAATAAACTTTATTGTCATCTAAAGAACTTCATTAATACTTTAATTTTTAAAATAATAATGTGAATCCTCCCATCTGCTATTCAACATCATTACTTTCACCTATCAATTATTCTTATAATTTTAGATATTTTTTTTAAAAAAAAAATTGCATTATAGAATGACCAACTTAGGACAATTCAATCTGTTTATTGGCATTTCAAATGAATATGCAATGCATTGTGGCTTCTCATTTTCATAGTAAGGAATCTTTCAGCCACTATGTCCCAAAAAACCTGCTAGCCATTTTCCCATCACTTTCCATTCTCGACCTTAAGTTTTTCTTATATTCTTCTCTATTTTGCTCTATGCCATTTCCACAATATAATCTTTGTCAACACCATGGCCTTTACATATAAATCCCCCTTATCTTTTCCCAAACCCAGCAAAAAAACAACAACAAATAATCCCCTTTCTGTATAATCACTTTATTTATATCCTTCCACAGCTTCATTATCTGTACTTTTTTTATTTGCAGGCATTTACATTCAATTAACAGATACCTAATATTGTTTATGTTTTTCCTACATAACTTGCAGACTAAATCACCCATATTTTTCCATTTGTGTGTATATTCCCTTGTTGCTAAAGTTTCTGATTGAGCCTTAAACAATAAACTAATTTTCTTGCTATAATCATAAATTAACTCACACCCAATATTAAGTTTATTTCTATATGTATTTGAATTTCTTTTTACTCTCCATACTAGTTCTCCATCTCTAAAAACGCCCTACTTTTAGTAAAGCATCTATTCAATACCTAGCTCTCCATATAGTAGTGCCGTCAAGTGCAAGACTTCATAAACAATGAATATGTACACATAAGAAATGGTGATCATGTGATGCTTTAAAAAAAATATTTTTTTGTTGATTACATATTCCAAAATTTTTTACTCAACCATAATTGAAATCATCACACTACATTTGTCATCTTTCTACTTCATTGTCAACTTTTGCATCCATAGAGAATCAAAAAAACTTTCAAATAAAGAACAATTCTGATCTCTGATTTTAAAAATATAAATCTGTACTGAAGCAGAAAAAATATTACACATATTTTTGCTTCACTGTCTGGTGATTGAAAACCTTGAATCAGAGATTTAAACCCAGCTATATGTGTTAAATCACTAGAGAATGAAAGGACACACATACAAGTTTTAAAACCTTCCTTTATTTTTGTACTTTCATAAATTTCCGGTTCCTTTAAATAATCATGTATGTGTGTATTATGTATATTATGTATATTTATTTTGTAGTTGCATATTGTATTTTATGATGCAATACCAAAGAAAATTCTAGAAAGTAATTAAAATAACTCGGAAATGTATAAATAAAAGAATCTTCCAGATTTAATTTAAAAAGAGTAATTAATAAATTAAAATCCTTTAGTAAACAAATGTTAATGAAAATTATATCTTTTAAATCTATTTCCATTCTCAAAATAGATTAAAACAATACTCTCTGGAACTTGTTGCATTATCATTGAAAATAAATGATAGGTGCATTCAGGCCATGTAATGGACATCCAGGCCTTATCAAGCAGAAACAGAGAATATTTGAGAAGGTCTTACTAATATAAATAGAGCTGAAATTTTAGGCTGTCTCTTAGTGCACCATTTTACCAAGTGTTGCAGAACGGACCCACATCAATTTAAATTTTGAAATATGAATCCAGAATAGAGGGACTTAATTTGCTTCCCCTTCCTTCTCCAAAAAATCATTTCCATACTGCTATGCTAACTGCCATCTCCACTTATGGACTGCCTAATATAAATGCTGAACTAACTATCTCAAGTTGCCAACCATTATTTTTCAAAACTTTGCCTTGCTAACCATGTTTTCCTCAGTTTATAATGTTACACTTTCCTATTCGTATGGACGTCAAGATATCAAGAAATGGAAGGTAAATCCAAATCATGCTGCTAACATGAACTCTTTCAAAACTTTCAATTTAAAACCTAAATCAATTATAATGTAATTCTCTTTCTTTTTAAACATGTAGTTGTAATGCTAATTGTAATTATTCTATAACGTAATGACTTTCTCTTTCTGTTATAGAAATCTAATGCATGAATCTATAACTTTATTTTTTTAAGGAATTGCTTTAATGGATTTCACAATTTCTGTTATTAATAGTTTAAATGTGGCAAACCTTTATTTTTTGTATGATTTAATTTAATATGCTAATAGTCAATCGAGCGAACCAATCCTAAATTTTCTTATATTAGATATCCTCGATATTATGGGATGTTAAATCATAAATGTAAGCTTTCTCACCTAACTAAAAGTTTACTCGATTGAATAATATTTTAAGTTATTCTATTTGCTTAGGGGCAGATTATTTGCTGCTACAATTAATATATCACTTTTTTACCATGTTTACGCTACTGATTTATTTTCAAATTATATTTTAAAGTAAACTTAATGACCTATTTGCTGTTTTTTTATTATATGTTCAATAATTTGCCAATCATGCCATCTAGTATGGTAATTACTTATGGAATTAATTACTAGTTAGCATATTAATATTTGTTTAATGAAGGGAACAATATTCCCTCTTATGTTGTGACATCCTAACTACAATTAAAGGTCATTTGTGTGCCTTTCGAGATGGATCAAATTATTTCATATCATTACGCTAGATTCTATTAAATTACGAGGGCCTTAATCCACATATCAGCATCCTTAAGAACCTGATTTATTTTTTAGTATTAGCATTGCTTGGCTTACATAACGTTATGAAATTTCATCACTTTGCTTTATCAAACTTAAAACCCTGAGAAACAGGATTGTTTTACTTATGGGCATATCCTTGAATGGGGTTTGGCAGCACCGACTCCAGGATATTGTCAGGTGGTTGTTTAGGTTCTGCACAGGTTAACCCTGGAAAACAGACCGTGACATTCCGATACCATCCCCTCTTCAAATGCTGACCTATCACATGTACAGGCATATTCATATTCTTATATAGTTGATGAAGCATTTGTCCTGGACTCAATCTTTTCTAGCGTTATTATTTTAGTCAGCACTTCAATTCTTCTTTAATATTCTTATATTTTCCCATTTCAAATCTGTAAGACGTAATGCCATGAGCTCTGGGTCCATCTTATATTTTCGTTTATATTATAAGATAGTGAATGTCATTTTAAAGCTTATTTAAGCTACCTGCCCTCTCCTTGGAACAATGTTCGAGTGCGCTAACAAACAACGTTAAATAAATCTTCTCCAGTCAGAAAATAAAAAAATAAAATACAAATAACTTTTCTGTCTGAACAGTTTAAAGTCTAATGACTGTTTAAGTAAATAATGTAAATTAATAAATATTTTCATGTGTGGTTCAAATGAACCAAAGTAACCAAAGTAAAGTGATGTAACTTATATCTCATTTATCTATTTTTAAGGTCATTTATTTTTCATAAAAATAATCATAGTGTCCAAGTTATAATATGGTAAAATTGGTATCTACTGTTAGCATATTAAGCCACATCTTTTGAATATCGGTACTTTTTTTTTGGAATCATAATATCCAATCGCAGAATTGTGTATTATTTAATCAGTAACTTATCTTCTGTTATATAATTTTTCAATACGCAAATCAGCATTAATAATCAAGTGAAAAACATAAATTCTCTTAGTGTTATGCATATAAATAGATTCGCAACTGTTTGATAAATTAAATATTTGTTTATTCATTTTTCTAATTAATATTAATAAATTATTAACTATATAATCATTACTTAAGTCTGCTTTGCCTCATGATTTATGCATACACATCGTTAATTGGATTGCATTATATATAGCTGGTTTTCATTGACCTTAGGCTTATTTCTAGATTTATTAATGAATTTTATGAAAAATTAATTATAATCTTGATCTATTTCATTATGTTGGGGGCTGGGGTTCGAAGCATAGTAGTATTCTAATTCCCTGTAGATCTCTTGTTTTTCCACTGTTGCTCCAGGACAAGAATGAATAAAATTTCATTTGTTATCATCAGAAATGTTGTTTGTAATGTTATAGATCTGGAAAATAGGCAAGAGGGCAGAGTTCGTGATTGTTCCTGACTTATGTATCTTGCACATGATTGGATTCAAGGTACTTTTGCCTAGATATTAGCTCTTGTTAGATGAACATACAATTCTGACAGGTATAGTACATCTGAAACATCTTTTCCTGGCACTTCATAGCAACTCTTCTCAGCATCATATTGACTTCTCAATCACCCTGATCAATTTTACATCAATCTGTTCTTCCCGTCATCATATTCATTGTAGTCTTTCATATTTATTAGTGATTTTATATTTTCACTTTGTTTTTTCTCTAACAAGTACAAGGAAATCAAATCAATATAACATGACTTAATTTAATAACCTTGTATTGCAAATGTTATGTACTGAGTGTACAAATAGCTTAATAAGTTTTTCAGAATAACCCCAGACCGGTTTCATGCTTTTGGCATATCTCAGTGAGACACTAAGATATTCAAGCATTAGATTTATATTACCATGTCAAGCCCAGGTCTGAGAAATGCCAAAAGCATAATACTGGTCTGGGGATAGGGACATTCAGAAAAGCTTGTTAAGAGCTATTGGCTTGCTCATTATATAACATTTGTAATACAAGCTTAAGTCACATGATATATGACTTGATTTCCTTGCAATTATTATTTTGCTCTTAAGGCTTTGGTGATTTTATATTGCTAAAGCTATTAATGTATTCAGTATCTGAACTTAGTTTAGTCCCATATGGCTATTTAAGTTAGATAGCTGATTTGAAGACATATGGATATCTGAAAATTTCAGAGTTTCTACTTAATAGTCAATCATTAGATAAATTGTTAAGCCTGACCTGGTATTTTAAATCTAATGCTTGAATATCCTAAAGCCTCACTGAAGAATGTCAAAAGCATGAAACTGATCTGGGGATATGGATATTCTGAAAAACTTATTAACAGCTATTGGCATGCTCAATATAACATTTCATAATAAATGTGTTAAGTCTTCATATTTGTTTAGTGTGTGGCATCTTCCAAAAATTTTTAATTGTTAATAGATATATCAACTTTGCATCAGTTTTTTTTTGTAAATATAAAATTAAAAACTTTATTTAATCTTTTGAGTATCCTTTTTTGTATATATTTTAACTTTAGTTGTATTTTTTTTAAAAGAACTTATTCTCTACTTCATATTTACATTTTTTTTTTTTTTACAAACTGCATTAAAAACACAAATTCAAACAATGAAATTAGTCTAAAAAATAAAATAACTTCACAATTAAAAAAAATAAAATAGATATAATTACTGAAAAAAAAAACAATTGAATTTATTTGATGTGATATGGCTTTTCCTTAAACAAAGTCAAGAATATCTCAGCAATTAGTCAGATATTTTCTATTATTCCACCTGGTGGCAGTTTTTGATAATTATCAGAATTTTATTTCCATATAAAATTTTTATTTTATACTAAAACTCAATAAATTGGACTTGATTTCTTTATAATTCAGTTTTATAAATGAAAAATATTCTCAAAAAGTCATATTTGAACTTTGCAAATATTGAAAAAATAAGTTGTAAACAAAAATAAGGATGTAATATGTCAAAAGTTGATGTGAATATAAACCACTTTTCAGAAAATAAATTACTTTTTATTTTTTTTAAAGATGAACAAATAAATGTGAATTTATGACAAATCTATCAAATTCTGCTTTAAAGTTTAATATTTGATTTATAATTTTTACAGTATTTGAAAAGATTCTAACACCATGTAAATTCTAACAGGTGATGACCTTACAAGATCAATTTCACACAAAGGATGGTCAAACTTACACTGTAAATTAATCATAGAATTAAACTTGGTTGGAGTGCTTTTGGTAGAAATAACTTGATACTAAAAGGAAATATGCCTATGTGTTTGAAAAGGATGGTTTTTAACAAATGTGTTTTACCAGTTCTTACATATGGATATGAGACTTGGACACTTAATAGAAGAGCAATACAGAGACTTCAGACCACTCAAAGGAGTATGGAGAGATGTATGTTGGGAGTAACAAGAAGAGATCGAAAACACAATGTATGGGTAAGACAACAAACAGGTGTTACTGACCTTATTGAAAAAATTAAAAGATTGAAATGGAGTTGGGCTAGACATATTGCTAGAAGAGATGATAATAGATGGACAATTGAAATTTTAAACTGGATTCCAAGAGATTGTAAAAGACCCAGAAAGAGACCAAATGTGAGATGGATGGATGAAATAAGAAAATGTGCAGGGTGTTGTGGAGAAGAAAAGCTAAAGATTGGAGAAGATGGATTAAACTTGGAGAGACCTTCATCCTGCAGTGGATTGATAATGGTTGATAATGATGATGATAGTTAAGTTTAATAACTTTTATTTTAAAAATAAAACATATATAAATAAAATTAAAGTATTTATGTATATTTTTTTTGTGTTAAATAATTATTAACCAATTAGCATAAAAAAATAATCACAAATATTTAATAAACAAGCAAATAAATCATACTTTTTATTCCAAAATTTTTTCATGAATATGGCACTACAAAAAAAGAAAACTGTCACAATCTTGGAGGGATACATTTCTTTCATTAACAAGACAATAAAGGCATTTGATATTTTTGACCATCCATAAGTTATTAAAGTCTTCAGTTCTTTTTTAAATTAATAAATCAATAAATGTGAGACTGTAGAAATATTAAAAAACTTACATTAATTACAGTTATGACAAAAGTAAAATAGTGTTTTAAAGTGATAAAATTACTGTACTATTTTTGAAGTAAGCAAGTCACATTAATTAATAAAAATGAGTTATGAAACATTAATGAAAAAAATCTCTCATATATCTGTATATTTAAAACATATATTGATAGAATATAAGATTATAATATTAAAAGATTTTTTGAAGTATTAAAATTCAAAGAGGCCAAAACATAATAAGAAAATTTTTGATTATAGTAGTTTTCTTTTTAATGTTAGTAAAAATTTTCAGAAGATTAATTTTCTGCTAAAAAGTTAATATAATCAAATAAAATGTAAATGCAATGTATTTATGAAGAAACAATAATTTAATAATTTTACAAAAAATAAATTAAGTGTAAACTTATTTTTCTATTTTTACAATAAAAGTAAAAGCCTACATTGTGAAAGGCCAAAATATATTCTTACTTCTACACACAATGTGTGCATCATCTTTTTTTTAATTATTAATAGCTATAGACATCTAGATGCTTTAGTTAGAATTAAAATCTTACCACTAGTAATGGTTAAAATCATTGTCTTTTTGAAGTCAAAGTTTATCACCAACTGATTGAAATAGATTTCTGCCATTGAGATAAATTACAATTGCCTGCAGCCCCAATGGAAGATTTGCTTGAAAATTAAAAGATTAAGTATATCAATTAAAAAAAATGAATTTTTTTTTAAAAAAGGCTTTATAAAAGAAAATGTAGAGATCCAATCCTATGAATGAGAAAATGACTCACACGACATCGATGCTACCATCTTATTTCAAGAGTTATATATAAGAATAAAAAAAAATCACATTTTTGTTGTTTTTATTAATGTTTAAGAGCAAGTTTTTTAAATTTAAATAAAATTTTATATTTTGTTTTACTACTAATTAAATTTTTTTTGACTGTAAACATTAAAAAATATATTAAAATATAAAATTTAAATGCATTTTTAAAAGTTGAAATTAATGCATTTATAATTTAGTTTTCTGTCTTACATAATTAAATATAAACGAAAATATAAAAGCTTATTTATTTAAAATTTGATAAAACAATTTCTTAAATGTCACTCAGGTATAACATTTAAAGGTGATCAAATTAAAGCTTGAAATAATGTTATAAACTATACCCCAAACTTTTATCCAAAATAAATTTCTAATAAAACAAATAAACGAATTATAAAACTGTATTCTGAATGAAATTCAAACAAACAAATCTTGCTTAATATATTCTATTTTTCATTTACATTTTACATATTTGTGTGCGTGGCAATGTTATGTTCCTATTGCTTTATGCTTAACCCTTAATAGTTTTAGTTATTGGACAATTCCAAAAATATACTGAAAAAATAAAAAATTTTAAATTAATAAAAAAAAAAAATAATTTTCTAAATTTTAATATTTTAATTTTTTAATATCATTACCAAGAATGTAAAAATAGTATAACTAACACGAATTAAGTTTCAAATAAATTGGAAAAAAAAAACTTCAACATTTTAGATATAATTTTAAAAATATTATTTCATTGTTTTTGGAAATAACTTCAAAAATCAATATGCCATTTTGAATGTAATTATTGATAAACTATATGCATCATGTATAAAAGTAATTGTTTAAATTCAGTTTTTATTATGCTGAAACAAAAGTATATATAAAATATAATTAGTCAATACCATTTTTTAATATATATTTTATCTCATTACCTTGTTTAATTTTTTTTTTTGTAGACTCATCATTTTTCATTCCTTGATTTAAAAAGAAAAGATATAAAAAAGAGGCAATTTAAATAAATAGATATGTTAACTTTTTAATATTAAGTTAATCTTGACAAACTTAATTCTTTGAGAAATCTAGTTTGAATAAAAAATCGAAAAAAATAATAATTCAAAATCTAATTCAATGTAAACAGGCGAAATTTAAAAGTATTATTTCATTGATATTAGTTAAAATTAATTACAATATTGGTCATGAATCAAAAATCTATATGTAGACTGCTATTAATCTGAACTACACAAAATAGAATTTGTCTGAAGGTTTGCAATGATGGTATATTATTAGATGTGATATGTTGGACTATTTCCATCATCTATGAGTGAATGTTGGATGTATAGAAATTTTAAACTTTATTTAAACTTTCCAAATACAAACTACTTGTTATAATTAACGTACAACTGTGTGTTAGTTTATATATATATATTTAAAGTTCTATATAATGTGTTAATATATACACACATACACGATAAGATAAATAAATAATATTTCTATATTTACAAACGCAAATAAACAATTGCGGAGAGCGAAGGAAGATCAAAGAGGCATATTTTATCATGTCTGATGTCCATGCCATGAATAAAAAAGAGACATTTTAGCCATCTCTAGAAAGTGGCAAACCTAAGTCAACGAAAATTTAATCGACCTTAATTTACATAATTTATATCTTCGGATTCCAGCTACTTCTTTGAAAATGAAGTCTCTGACCTTCGAAAGCGCTCAGTATTATAGAATTATCATTTGTAGATACAGTAATTGTTTATTAGCGTTTGTAAATGTAAAAACATTATTTATTTATCTTATCGTGTATGTGTGTATATATTAACACATAATATAGAAACAACTTGTTAGTAATAACACACAAAGAGACAACACATGTCTGTAATTACACAATGCTTCGAGTAGTATTATTCTCCACTCTTCTTCATGGTGTTACTGGTCTATATGCACAGTGACAATATTCACTTTGATGTTGAACTTGCACCTTTAGAATCTTGAATATTGAATTTAAGGCAAACACTCTAACCAACTGTCAGTTCAACTTAGTTAGAGTGTTTTCCCTAAATTCAATATTCAAGAATCTTAGTAAAGTTGTGAGTCTGCCAGTTCAACTGTTAGAGTGTTTGCCTTAAATTTGATATTCAAGAATTTAAAGGTGCGAGTTTAACTTCTAAGTGAATATTACTACCATGCATATAGGCCCGCAACACCCTGAAAAAGAGTAGAAAATACTACTACTCGAAATGTTGTGTAATTACTAACCTGTGTTGTCTATTTGTGTGTTATTACTAACAAGTTGTTTTGTATTTGGAAAGTTTAAATAAAGTTTAAAATTTTCTATACATTCAACATTCATTCATAGATGATGGAAATAGTCCAACATATCACATTTTACACAAATTAGAATATTGTACTTTCTTTCCAAGTACTTTTAGATTGACCAAAATATATTTCAAAATATGCCTTAAAGACTACAACTTCTACAGTGCATGTTTTAATAAAAACAAATTGAACTGTTAAAAAATAATGTTAAGATCTGGAAACTATGGAAATACATGTAATGTATATCGATTCACAATTCATATTAACAAATAACTTGTACTTCTATAGTAACATTTATTTTTTTAAAATTATAAACATCATCTTTAATACACATTAAATTAAAAAGTGAGATCTATTTATGTTCGAATAAGATTTCCTTTAGCAATAAAAGTTCAATTGAGTTATATTTCATCATGATTTATAATCACTGACAATCGTCTACAGGAAGATCTTCCTAAATTTAACTAACTTTTATGTATAGGTTTTTATACCATATTTCTTCAGAAAATTTATCTCATCCATACATCTCACATATCTCTATCTAAATAATATAATCTCTTGTGTGTCAGTTTAAAATTCCAGTCGTCAGATTTTTATTTTTAATAACATGTATAACATAGTTTCACATCACCTTTTTAATTATTTGAATAATATTAATAATACTTTTGTTTATGTATTTTTCTTTTAATCTGTAACTATTAATTGTAATTTTGCATACAGTTGTAGATTTATGAATATTGTAGTGAGGATAAGGTCCAAAGAAAATTAAAAAAAAAGATTAATATAGTCAATTTTAAAGATATTCCCAGACAGTATAAAAATAAGAACACCTGTTGTCTCTACTCCTCTCTGAACATATAAGGCCATTATATATATATATATATTATAACGATTGAAATGAAAGTGAAGATCGAATCTAACCGCAAAAACAATATCTGCACATACCAGGGCGCCATCTAGGCATTTGAGCCTAGAAAAATTTATAAAGTAGGCAGATACACGCTGTTAAGATTCCACTTTATTTAAATATTCCGATCGTTAGCCCAAGTCACTAGCTCAGTGGAGTAGCAGAGGTAATAGAATATAAATTTTATATCTTAAATATAAAAGAATAAAAGCCACTGCCAGAAATTAACACATAAAAATATTTATTTACGCACATATAAAATAACATTTAAATTTTGAGGAATAAGTTTAACATTTTAGATTTTTATATTAACTTTTAATTTTACATTTAACTAAGTTTCAATGAGTTCAATATTTTATTTAGATAGTCAAGTATGAATATACTACATAGATCTGCATTTGAAAAGAAAATATTCTTCCCTGATTTAACCTTAGGCAACAAATTTCGCAATCAACTGGCGCCAATCCATCTGATACATTCATGTATTCAATGTAGCATGATACGACAACACAAAATACTATACTGTCAGGAATGTACATCTGAATAATAAGTAGAAATAGAGAAGACATTGACTCTCCACCAACAGGAATGTGACATCTGTTGGCAAGTAGAACAATAAACAAAAAACTCCATAGGAATGGACTGCGGTCTTCTGCCAACTTACAAACCCATCCATAGGCAAACAGAGGGTGTGTGGCGTATATCTATAATCCTGCCCATAGTGGACCTCATACTACATCTACAATTACACAAATATATCCAATCCATTGAACCAATTCAACTACAAAATGAATAACCTAAGATTACCCTCCCTTAATATAACTTTACAAAACTATATAGCCATTCACGCCCGACTTAAATTTAACATTTAGATACGTTTGCACAGATTTGATTAAAAATGTTGGGTATAGATCGGCTGCACAGATTCCACGGTCAAAACATTCCAAATTAAACACAACCGATCAAAATACAAAGGCAATCGATAACATCAATTGCAACAGGGAATACACAAGGCCCCATGGCATTCATCGTAATATGCCCGCATTAACATCGTTGACCTATATATTCCAATCGACTGTGAAAACCACAACATAATCAACCGCTAACGAATCTATGCAACGTCTATACCCAACTTAAATGTAATGCATTTAATAATTTCTACAATAAATATTACTACAAATAAAAATAATAAAATGGAAATGATTTTAGCAAAACTTAACTATATAAATTTAAACAATCAATTATTAATTTGAAAATCAAATAAGAGTTCATTTTAAAATTTAAATTAGCTGAATCTTTAAAAAAAATCAATGACGAAAGTTCTTAATTACTTTTTTTTTTGGTTGTTGTTAATTTGTAAAGTTCATAGCTCACGGTAGAAGAGTCCAGGTTTCTGCTTTTAATTCCCATGATGCCTCCATTGGAAGATAACGTTCTGGAGATGGCAATAGCTGGTTCAAGATATCATAGTCTTTTCATTTTTCCTTTTTAAATAGAGAGTGTGGTATGTGCGTCCTACCACCTCTCAAACACACAACGCTGGAACTGTCCGAAAAAACTGTATTTCTCTTTTTATATTATCCACACAGATTCCATTAACAAAACGTCACTAATCCATCACTTTCATTAGGGTCCAAGCCAGAGCTTAGGGCTTCCATTGGTCAAGCTAATTTCTCTTTTCCTCTTATCTATCTTTCATCAGATCATTTTAATTATACAAGAGCCCAAGGCTAGCTTGCTTTTCAAACAATTTATAAACAATCATTTCCATTTACAGATTACAAGAATTAATTAATACCTGTTTTTATTTTTAAATCTTGTACTTTTTTTTTATAAAAAAGTACGTTCAAATACTTATTTATTTGTTTTTTTTAAAAAAATATTTTTAAAGTTTGGCATCTGTGCGAATGTATATACGTTTAACAAACATTTTAATTTTAGCATTTAGTTTTTTTACTTTTATTTGCGAACTTTTAAGTTTTTATTTTAAATTAATGTAACGACATATTTATATATCGTTACATATCAGTAAACTTCCTCAAAAAACAAAAACATTAAAAAAAAAAAAAGAATTTACTTAGTGTTAGTAATTACGTTACACAAATTGATTATATATGAAAATTTCAAAAGGACAAAACTTTTTTTTTTACAAGACAAAACAGTAATTACACACAAATATAATGATTTAAAAAAAAAATTGACTGTTGATTCCTTATTACCAGCTAAATTTCTGCCCCCTCCCTTCCAAGTTTCATCTCTACTACCTTTAACTATTACTTAGCCAAGTTGAACGATTAGATTTTAATTTAACAAGACTTTTTTTTTTTTTAAAAAAAATATGATTTAGATTTATTATTATGTTTTATTTATTAGTTTTTATTCCTCGAATTTATCTCTACATATGCGCAATTTTTCTTACTGGCAGCACTTTTTAAACAAAACTTCAAACTGTAACTCCACGTCAATACAACAAATATATTTATACTAATTTCAGGAAAAATATTACGAGCATGATTTATTTTCAAAAGTACTAGTGGTTTATTAAACATCTGGCTATAACTTTACGTTAGTACAAAGATGTACTTATTTCAGAAAAAACAACAAATGTTATTTGCATGATTCACTTTTAAAATTCTCAAGGCACTTGTGATTTATTAAAGATAGAAAATTTCATCATCATCAATTCCCCTTCTCAGGGTCCATCTCTGAGGTAAGGCCACACTTGGGATGCCAATTATAACGATCGAAATAAAAGTGAAGATCGAATCTAACCGCAAAAACAATATCTGTAACTACCAGGGCACCATCTAGGCATTTGAGCCTAGAAAAATTTATAAAGTAGGCAGATACGCGCTGTTAAGATTCCACTTTATTTAAATATTCCGATCATTAGCCCAAGTCACTAGCTCAGTGGAGTAGCAGAGATAATAGAATATAAATTTTATATCTTAAATATAAAAGAATAAAAGCCACTGCCAGAAATTAACACATAAAAATATTTATTTACGCACATATAAAATAACATTTAAATTTTGAGGAATAAGTTTAACATTTTAGATTTTTATATTAACTTTTAATTTTACATTTAACTAAGTTTCAATGAGTTCAATATTTTATTTAGATAGTCAAGTATGAATAGACTACATAGATCTGCATTTGAAAAGAAAATATTCTTCCCTGATTTAACCTTAGGCAACAAATTTCACAATCAACTGGCGCCAATCCATCTGATACATTCATGTATTCAATGTAGCATGATATGACAACACAAAATACTATACTGTCAGGAATGTACATCTGAAGAATAAGTAGAAATAGAGAAGACATTGACTCTCCACCAACAGGAATGTGACATCTGTTGGCAAGTAGAACAATAAACAAAAAACTCCATAGGAATGGACTGCGGTCTTCTGCCAACTTACAAACCCATCCATAGGCAAACAGAGGGTGTGTGGCGTATATCTATAATCCTGCCCATAGCAGACCTCATACTACATCTACAATTACACAAATATATCCAATCCATTGAACCAATTCAACTACAAAATGAATAACCTAAGATTACCCTCCCTTAATATAACTTTACAAAACTATATAGCCATTCACGCCCGACTTAAATTTAACATTTAGATACGTTTGCACAGATTTGATTAAAAATGTTGGGTATAGATCGGCTGCACAGATTCCACGGTCAAAACATTCCAAATTAAACACAACCGATCAAAATACAAAGGCAATCGATAACGTCAATTGCAACAGGGAATACACAAGGCCCATGGCATTCATCGTAAGATGCCTGCATTAACATCGTTGACCTATATATTCCAATCGACTGTGAAAACCACAACATAATCAATCGCTAACGAATCTATGCAACGTCTATACCCAACTTAAATGTAATGCATTTAATAATTTCTACAATAAATATTACTACAAATAAAAATAATAAAATGGAAATGATTTTAGCAAAACTTAACTATATAAATTTAAACAATCAATTATTAATTTGAAAATCAAATAAGAGTTCATTTTAAAATTTAAATTAGCTGAATCTTTAAAAAAAATCAATGACGAAAGTTCTTAATTACTTTTTTTTTGGTTGTTGTTAATTTGTAAAGTTCATAGCTCACGGTAGAAGAGTCCAGGTTTCTGATTTTAATTCCTGTGATGCCTCCATTGGAAGATAATGTTCTGGAGATGGCAATAGCTGGTTCAAGATATCACAGTCTTTTCATTTTTCCTTTTTAAATAGAGTGTGGTATGTGCGTCCTACCACCTCTCAAACACACAACGCTGGAACTGTCCGAAAAAACTGTATTTCCCTTTTTATATTATTCACACGGATTCCATTAACAAAACGTCACTAATCCATCACTTTCGTTAGGGTCCGAGCCAAGGCTTAGGGCTTCCATTGGTCAAGCTAATTTCTCTTTTCCTCTTATCTATCTTTCATCAGATCATTTTAATTATACAAGAGCCCAAGGCTAGCTTGCTTTTCAAACAATTTATAAACAATCATTTCCATTTACATATTACAAGAATTAATTAATACCTGTTTTTATTTTTAAATCTTGTACTTTTTTTTTATAAAAAAGTACGTTCAAATACTTATTTATTTGTTTTTTTAAAAAAAATATTTTTAAAGTTTGGCATCTGTGCGAATATATATACGTTTAACAAACATTTTAATTTTAGCGTTTAGTTTTTTTACTTTTATTTGCAAACTTTTAAGTTTTTATTTTAAATTAATGTAATGACATATTTATATATCGTTACAATATATATATATATATATAAAGATTTTTTAAAATAATGCTTTTATGTAAATAGCCAATTAAAATATACAAAATTTGCTATTCTTGGAAAATATTAGAGATCTTAAAAATCTACACTTGTTATAAAACAATTGTAAATTGCAGGAATATTGTCATTTCATAAAAGTATTTGAGGCCTTTTTAATTTTTATGATTTATTTGAGCCTCAAATGCTTTTATGAAATGACTATTCCTGCAATTTCCAATTGTTTTATGACATGTCTTGATTCTTAAGATCTCTAATATTTTCCAGGAATAGCAAATTAACAAAGTGAGGATAACTTTATAATTTTATATTTTTTAGTTGGCTATTTATAAATAAGCATTTATTTTTATAGTGCTATGCTTTATAATTGTAATACATTAAAGATCAGCCTTTTCAAGCTATTGTGCATGCGCTTTTTACGAGTGTTAATAATAAATGAATACTTTCATTTCCAAAACAAGATATAGTATTTATGAAAGAATAAAATGAATCCACTTATTCTTTCCAACCCAAATGCTTATATATGGGCAAATCTTAAGTACTGGAAATGAAGGTGTGAGGATAGACCACTCACTTTAAATTACTGTTTACGATGTCTGAATGAATGATGTTGACGAAACTCTAAAATGAAACTTAAACATATGTAAATAAGCATTTATTTTTATAGTGCTATCACTATAAAAATAAATGCTTATTTACATATGTTTAAGTTTCATTTGAGAGTGACGTTTAGTAAATTCTAGATAATTTCATCGACATCATTTATTCAGACATCGTAAACAGTAATTTAAAGTGAGTGGTCTATCCTCACACTTTCATTTCCAGTATTTAAGATTTGCCCATATATAAACATTTGGGTTGGAATGAATAAGTGGATTCATTTTATTCTTTCATAAATACTATATCTTGTGTTGGGAATGAAAGTATTCATTTATTATTAACACTTGTAAAAAGCGCATGCACAGTAGCTTGAAAAGGCTGATCTTTAATGTATTGGCTATTTATGTAAAAGTATTATTTAAAAAATCTTTGTTTACATCTTATTTTTTTACTTTTCAGTTATATATAATTTTGAAAAATGGTTAAAACTACAAAAAAATCTGACAAAAATTATAATTTAATAATAAGATATGAAAAAAGCCCTCTAATAAATAAATTCTAAATTTAAACGTCATGTGAACATGTACTATATAAAAATATATTGAATTGACTTTTTAATTAATTTAATTAATTAATCAAATCAATATTAACAAAATTTTATTATATAAATGTAATGTTTACATCAGATATATATATATTTTATTTTAATTAATTTAACAATGAAATCAATATTAACAAAATTTGATTCTACAAACATATTATTTCTGCTGGTTGAGTTATTAAGGAGTTTTCTTGAGAAGAGTATAGATGTGAGCTCAAATACTAAATTGGGATAAATAATTTTCATTATTAATTTAAAATGTGGACATACCGACAGAAACACAGACAGGGAAAATTAATATAAAAGCATTTAATAACTAAAAGTTTAGGTAAACAAAGATTTAAATCAAGCGTTGGTGGCTAGTGGTTAGCATAACTGCCTTCCAAGCAGCTGACCGGGGTTCGCTTCCCGGAAAACGCTTTGACATTTATTTAAAAAAATCAAAGATTTAAATTGGTATATTTAAAGAAAAGATTTCATAAATACATATTTATAATAATAAACTTCAGTTTGAAACTAACAAATAAATTACAAATTCAAATAGAAACTTAATATCATCAAAATTAAAAATATTAATTTATACGACTTATGACAAGTTAAAGGACTGTCCATCTTTTCAGACTTGATGCAATGTATGACAGGTTAAAAAACATGAGACATCTAGTTATCACACTGAATGATCTATATTTTTATTAATATAATATTAACAATTGCTTATTAATAACATAACAAATGAAAATGCATAATCTTCAGGATTCTTTTTACTAGTTTGTAATATTTATAACAGATACTCAATTGTACTGAAACTTCTTATCAGGACACAGAAATTTGAGATTCTAATTTAGGATAAACTCCAAAAAAAAAATGAAACATGAGGGCCACTCTTTATATGCATTTTTGACACTTTTCAGTGTAGTCTGTATTTTTTTTTATGGATTTATTATGTGATCAGCCTAGATTCTAAAGAAATCATAAATAAAATACAAGCATTAAAAAGTTTTATTTTTAAATACTTATTTACACACAATTCCTTTTAACATTAAGTTATTTATTTCCATGAAAAAACACACCAACCTATTTTACTTTTTTGACTAATTTTATTTATTGCTTTTATCTGTATGTCAAGCATTGGTGGTCAAGAGGCCAGCACAGCTGCCTTACAAGCAGTTGTCCTGGGTTAGCAGGTTCACTTCCTGGATGATGCTATGACACATGAGAATATATATATATGAGGGAGTGCCCAAAATAACTGGAATCATTTTCTAGTAGCCACACCTGTTATAAAACTTTCTGATTTTACAAACTTTTTGCAGGGACTCTTCTGCATCAATATTCCAAATGATGTCTCCATGTAAAATCATGGTACCATGAGGCATATTTTTTATATAGTGTTTTTCATATATTTGTCTATTTTTGTAATGGCAGAAAAATTGGAACATCATGAAATTCAATTTCCATTTTTAAAATGGCATAAAAAACAGTTGTAATGCTTGAAATAGTTACAAGTTGCTCTTGAAAAATCATAAGTTTATGAGTGGTTTAATGAACATGTCAAATTTACCACATCCCACCATAAAGCATAAGTGAAATTCAGTATTAAGGCAATGCTAATTTTTTTTTTTTGGTGCAAATGGCATTGTTTGCAATGATCGGATGTTTAAAACCTACAAGTTTTGAAACTTTTGTATGATGTGGTAAAACAAATATGTCCCATTTTGTGGCAAAGTGAGGACAGCATTCTTCACCATGACAATGAATCAGCACAGAAAGCTTAAGTATGAAACAATATTTAATTAAATTTTGCATGATCCAGTTTATCCATCAGCCATATTTGCCTGATCTCACCTGGTATGATTTATTTTTATTCTCTTGAATGAAAAATGTGTCAATTTTTATTTTATGGGCTTAGAAGTGGTGAAGAAAAAAAACAATGCAAGAATTAAAAGGAATTACTTTGCAAAAGTTTCTGGATTACTTCAAAAAGTGAAAAAAACATGCTTAACTCATGCATTGCATTAAATGGACAATATTTTGTAAGAGATTCAATTTGTAACACCTTAAAATAAAAGCATTATTTTTTATTACAAAATCCCCAATATTTATGGTATCCTCTCATATTTATGATCTTTAACTTGCTTCAATTTACTGTTATAAATCTTGGATTTTTTTTTTTCAAAAAGGCAATAAACATTACAATAATCTCTTTTTAACATGTATCATTAGTCCTACTATTTTCTTTTATCCATAACTATTGTAACATTCTCTGGGATTAAGATGCATTATTTGTGTAACAACAACAACAATAAATCTATAATTGTTTTTTTTTTTATATTTTCTTACTTTCTAATTTAATTCACACTTTTCTAATAATATTACAGAATCTCATCACAGTGGTTATATTTTATTAAGCATTCTTCAGCAGTTGACATTTTGTTAAGATAAAATACTTACATATACATTGTCAAATATCAAAAGCTAAACTAATCAACATAATAAAATTAAGAACACTGATTCATAATTAAATTCATTAATCAAAATAACAAATTCATTACCAATATTTTCACAGCCAAAACAGATTTCTCAAGTGCAAAGTAACCTAACAAAACAAATATATACTAGCTGACCTTTCCATAGTATCATCTCTCATTTCAATTATCTTTAACATCAAAATAATTATTAAATAAGCTAATATCTTCAGAATCATTATATTGAAATATATACTTTATCTTTTCTATTTTGTTTCAAAGAAGACAACCTTCATCTACCTAAAGATAATCATATGATCTGTACTGATTTCATTTATATTAAATGCAGTTTCACTCTTCTTTTTAATTATAACTACTTTAACCTACTTATACTTGTTTAAAAAACAGAATATTTAAAAAACTCCAAGAATAATATTCCTAGGAATGTTCTTTTTTTGTATTATTAACCAAATTATTTAGAGTAACACCCTTACTCTATGCTACTTTATTCACAAACATATTATAATCTTATAAGGTGACAATTTAAAAGGCAATAACATCAAATCACATTTTTCTTTTACATTTACATTATTAAAATTATTATCATTAATATAATTACTACTAAACAAAACATTCTTAATTGATATATCAGAATAGCCTATACTAATATAAAATGTTCTTTTTTGAAACAAACTTTTTTTCCATATGTCATAGTATCAGCTTGGAGGCGAACCCGCAACAACCGTCTGCAACCAACTGCTTGCTTGCAAGGTGGCCACGCTGACCTCTTAGCTAACAATGCTTGATAACTTTTTAAAGATTAAAAATAAAGAATTATTATCTTAGTTCTGGATTATATATTCATTAAAAAAATACAGGCCGTAAAATTATATTTCAGCATGTGAAGGTTGTTTTTCTTGCAAAAAAGAAAAATAAAAGAAAAATTAAAGAATCTTTTTTAATAAAGATTTATGATTCTTACACTAATAACTTATTGAAAGCTATTTTGATATTAAATATCACCGAAATGTGAATTGGAATTTGGGAAGAGAAGTATATATTCATTTGGATTAACTTTGTGCTTCCAAGTCTGTCTCATCAGGAAAACCATTGATAATGAATTTGTAATTCAATAATATCTAATTATTTAATTGTGACTCATAGAGGAAAAACTCTCCATATAGTAAAATCAGTCTGGAGATTGTTACTTTATGGTAATCTACCATGTGATGTTCACTGTTTACTGAAAATTACAATGAAGGTCTTTAGAGCAGTGTAAGGTTATGTGATATTGTTACTGACCTTAATCTTCCTAGACAAATAGTAAAACGGACCACTAGTGTTTTTAAAGCAAGTCTAAAAATATATAAAAACATACTTTGTATCAAATCTATATACTTACACAGGTCTGAATTTGAAACCTTAGATTTTATGTACATTTCAGATTATAGACGTGAATAGTTCAAATGAGAAATAGATGGCTGTTAGATGTATATGTTTACTACTTTTAGCTTTAAATCCTAGTCTTTACTAATAAAGACAAAAGACAGAACATGATTTGAAAAGGTTTTGTAGCTCTATGCTATCCAATATTTATTATCTCTTCAAATATACACTAGATAGTTTTAGATTAGTGTGGAAATAACTATTGATAAAAACTTGTTTGAATGTAAATCTATATTATATGCATTTGGTAACTATTATTACATTCAGTAACTAATCTTGCCTGTCTGCACAATTTTGTATGACATCATTCTATTTTTGTTCACAAAATTTGTATGGTTAAATAAATATATGTGCCCAATTTTTAAATTGACTTTTTCTAGCATCATAAAATTTACCAATATCATATTCAATAATAATTGATAGATTTTCAAAATCTCTGCAATCCTTTTTGCTTACAGAAGCAAAAACTCATCATTAGATAACAGCACTATAAGCCTTTAGTTATCAGTTGTTGCCTAACATGACTACTTCTCAGTCTTCAGAATATAAAAATAACTAATTCTTTTGTCTGACAGACTTAGAAATATGCATATATATTCTGATTTCATATAAACCCAATCTTTGTCTCAGTTAAGAATTATAAGGATTTATAAAGAAAGTTTCTTGGTGTTAAACTTGGAGATAAATTACAAAAAATCACCATATTGGCTAATACTTGATGGAGAGTAGCCATTTTTATTTATGTACCATGCAAACAGTCATATCATAAAGAAACTACATTGACAAAAAGTATATGGAATAGATATTATAAATATGCCTACCTATTTCATTTAAGGCTTTCATGAGGTGTAAATAGAGCTCATTTTAGATAAAAGCAAACTCCTACTATAGTCATATATATGAAAACCCAAAAGAAAATTGGAAACTGGTGATTTAAATACATAAAGTGCATGATGATGATAACATAAAATTACAAGCATATTTATAGCATATTAATTCACATGCTAGTGCTTCTATATAACAAAAATCATTTTTTAAACATAAAACTAATGTTTATTTGCATAACAAGTCAAAGCAAAATAGTTGATTAGAGAACAAATAAATAGTGTTGATATTATTGGAAGAATTAAACAACACAGAAACTTAAACTCTCCATAAAGTAGTACCACTCATTGCAAGCCAGAGAAATCAATGGATGCAAAAAGGTTTGTGCATAAAATCCCCATCTAATACCCTACTCTTCCAATATACCCCAACTAGTTTCTAGCTTGTAATTTTCATCAAGGAGGAGCCTTGGATCTGAGCGCAGAGGGTGCAGTGCTCTCAGAACCAAGGCTCCTCACTGATGAAAGAGACAAGCTAGAAAATAGTGTGGGGATATTGGATGAGTAGGCACTAGAAGGGGATTTCATGCACAAACCTTCTTGCATCCATTGATTACTCTGGTTTACACTGAGTGGCACTACTGCTTCTGTGTAAATAGCTTGTTTAATCATAAGGAATGGTGATCATGTGATGTTTAGTCATTTAAAAGAATTAAACAAATAAAATGGAATTATGCTCATATATTGTTAAAAGAGATGACAATAGATGTATGTTTGAAGTCCTAAACTAATCTCAAGAAATTTAAAAAAACCCAGAATGAGACAACTTATGAGATGAATGTAGTAAATAAAAATGTTTGTTGGTACAAATGGAGAAGAAATTGCTGAATATCAAAGAAACTGGTTTGCACTTGGGAGATACCTTAATTCTTCAGTGGATAAATAATAATTGAAAATCAATGATAATGGACTTAAAAACTAGTTGGGTAGTTTGTGATGTTGACTACATAAACCAAAAATCATAAACTTTGTTTTGAATTCTAAAATATCCAAGTTTTACAAAGTTTAGATTTAGACCCTAGGTCATAAGCAAAGACAAGTGAATAATAAATTTATCACTGCACTACAGTCACAATTTTAAATATATCATTCACTTATGCAACCAAAAAATTGCAAACTTTCTGTTTAAACAATAAATTGGAAGGCTGTTTTAGATATATCTTTAGCTTCTCACATTATAGTGGTTATCTTAAACAGGCAAAACTCTCCGTACAGTAGGGACAACCAGAGTAATCAATGGATGCCAGAAGCTTGTGCATAAAACACCCATCTAGTGCCTACTCATCCAATATCCCCAGACTAGTTTCTCACTTGTGGCTTTCATCAGTGAGGAGCATTGGATCTGAGAGCACTGCACTTAGATCTTAGGATCTAATGCAACCCTCCAGCAGCCACCTTTTATCTCTACTTAACTACAAAATTATGAGAATGAAATTGAAAACACAATAATATTTTGAATCTAAGCTCAATAGCTTATATAGTCTGGTTGGCACAGGGTGGCACTACTGTGTGGAGAGTTTTGCCTGTTTAATAACAGTTATGTGCTAACATAAGAGATGGTGATCATGTAATGTTTAGTGGTTATCTTGTAATAATGAAAGTGCGTTTTATTTCGTTATATCTCACTTTTAAAAATAATGTTTTGTCTTTATCAATAATAATCGATTTATTTATAAGCCCTTTTTATATGTATATATTTCGCCAGATGTTCTTCACAATATAAAATATTGATATATTTTAGAAACTTCGATGACTTCTCGACCCAATGAAAAATGTAAATATTATTAAAAATGATAAATAATATTTATTTAATCAAAATATTCAATACTGCTTTTTTTTACCGAGCTGAAACATTTGCAAGTAAATATCATAACCTCATAAATATTTCAGTTCAAAAAATATTGAATTTCTAACAAGTAGAAAATTGTAATGATCGCTAAACTAAAAGAAGCTAATGAGAATATGCTTTTAATAACTCAATTAAAACAAAAAGTTACAAATTTACAATTATAAATAATAATAATTGTATTAATAAAAATGATGAAATGAATATGCTATTGGTTTCAATTAAAATAAGTTAATTAATATTATCATCGTAACGATTATTTTAACGCACTTTTTATAAATATCAAATTAAAAAGTTTATTAATAATAATAAATCTTTTTTTCCTTTAGCTTCTGAATATACACCGATGTCTAATAGTTAAGATTCTGCTATGGGCTTTGGTATGTCAAAAATAACTATTAAAATTAAGAATTGTCAAACCAATCATGTAGTAGTCAAAATAAGAGTCATACATCACATGACCCTATCTCTTAAGCTTGTAAGTTATAAACAATGAGGATTGCCAGTTCCTCTACAAGCTTTATGATAAATGCTTAGCCAGAGCCAGCACTTAAAATATCTCTGTCAGGAAACCCCTCCCCCCCCAAACCCCTGACCATGGTTTCATGCTTTGGCACTCCGCAGAGAGATGTCAGGGTAGATCTAGTGTCTGAACCTACCCTGACACCTCTCTGCGGAGTGCCAAAGCACAAAACCATGGGAAGAAGTTGGGGGGGGGGGGTTCCTGACAGAGATATTTTAAGTGCTGGCTCTGGCTAAGCATTTATCATAAAGCTTGTAGAGGAATTGTCAATCATGTAGGTTTGTGTACATTTCGGAAAAAGCGGAATAATGCCTTGCTTCAAGGCAGACCTTAAGTAATAAGAATTTTTCATAATGGTTAATTAAGAAGTACCTACAATAACTAGAAAAAAAAAACTTCTTAAGTAAAGCCGATATCAAAACTCTCCTGATCAAATCTTTTCTTTTTTACAAAATGTCTTATGTTATACAAGACCAAGAGACATTTCCTATTGGAATGCTCCTAGATCCAAACATATTACAATCTAATCATCAACCTTACTCATTCTTATGCACACATCTTCACTAGCCTTATTTATAACATAAACAGAGACCTTTTGTCTAACATAAGGGCTATTATTTTCATTATTCTCGCAAGATATTTTATGGGATGTCATTTTACACATGTAATAAACCTTCTTTCTAAATAAGTTAGGTAAAATTGAGACAAGTGACCAAACCCATGAAGCAGTAAATATCTTAGCAGCTACCTGAAATATGATCTCATTCATAATATCACAGTAAGGTAGCTGTGCAATTTCCCCCATTAATATAGGCTGTAAAAACCGATTAGCCTAACAATATAACTATTATTTAGAATATTAAAGAGATACATCACATTCTATCAATTTTTGTTCAATTCTTATATTACATGTAAACAGTTTTATATGCAAACTTTATTATTATCATAAATCATATAGTTTGTTGTATAAATATTTAAGTATAAAATATTAGCCTATAAACCAAAAGATCAAATAAAAGCTAATTCCGATTGATCAAATAAAACTTAAGTGAATTTTAGAATTAAACTCTTTCATTATGAAATCTTATAGTAAGGAAAACAATTAAACCACTAAACATCGCATGATCACCTTTGTTTAGGCTTACCGAAGCTGTTTACACAGAAGTAAAACTCTCTATACAGTAGCACCACTCAGTGCAAGCCATAGTAACCAATGGATGCAAGAAGGTTTGTGTGTAAAATCCATAACTAGTCTGGAAATATTGGATGAGTAGGCAGTAAATAGGGATTTTTATGCACAAACCTTCTTGCATTCGTTGATTACTCTGGCTTGCGCTGAGTGGCACGACTGTACAGAGAGTTTAGCCACTATGTAAGAAGAAGGATTGTATCTAGATTGTATTACAGTCAAGCATTCAAGAATGAGACTAATTTTATTAATTCCATTCAATTATTCATACTGGAATTTTTTTCCATTTCATTCAGATTTGGAACCTTTAATTCTTGGATTTACTATCCTGCTGTAACTAAATCACACAGGATTTTCCATAGGTTTATTCCATGTTATTACTATCAGCATTAGCATCTCCTCATAAAAAAATAAAGTCATTTTAATTCTGTAATATCCACACTTACGACTGTGCCAAGGTTATAACTGCAAGTCATACTGTGCGGTCAGCAAATAACGTTATACAATTCCCACGCTGTTCTTTCCCAATGAAGCTCTCCAACGAATTGGTCTGCTACGAAGCTCTCCAAACGAATTGGTCTGCAACGAAGCTCTCCAATGAATTGGTCTACAACGAAGCTCAGCCACAGATGCTCTCCCACGAATGGTCTGCATCGACTGCTCTCCAATGAATGGTCTGCAAGCGGATGCTCTCCAAACGCATGGTCTGCAACTTGCTACTGTGTGACTGCTCTCTACTACTCTATCTTACACTGCCTAGTTATTACCCAGTGTTCCTATCACTCTCTGACAACTGCAACAATCAATCAATGCACTGACCAATAGAGTAACGTCTCTTATCCAGAAATATTTGTAATCAGCAAATATTTCTAGGAATTGTCGATCGCCATCACGTCAATGCACTAATCAAATTCCTCAGCTATCAGAGTGTGATCTAAAAACAGCCTTACGAATAAATTCTAGTTTTTCTGGAGTGCACAAAAATGTCTACCATTTTTACAAACACTACACTCCTCCCTCCACTCCAGAAAAACCCTTGTTGCTATTCCTTGGTGTTGTTTTTCTCTCGCTACTTTCCTGTTATTTCACTCAGAAATATGCGATTTAACAGCTGCTGAAACTTTTTTTTTCCAATTACGTTAGCTTCTGATGTTAATTGCACAAATGTTTTATTTCCAAACTTTCACCAATGTTAACGTTACTAATTGGGATTGTCATTTTTGCCCAGTTTCTCCGTCTATGGCTAAACTTATAGTTCAACGTATTTGCTACTCCCAGGTTCCAAATGCAACTGCGCCATTGTAATATCTGCACTTACAACTGTGCCAAGGTTATAACTGCAAGTCATACTGTGCGGTCAGCAAATAACGTTATACAATTCCCACACTGTTCTTTCCCAATGAAGCTCTCCAATGAATTGGTCTGCTACGAAGCTCTCCAAACAAATTGGTCTGCAACAAAGCACTCCAACGAATTGGTCTGCAACAAAGCTCATCCACGGATGCTCTCCCACGAATGGTCTGCACCGACTGCTCTCCAATGAATGGTCTGCAAGCGGATGCTCTCCAAATGCACGGTCTGCAACTTGCTATTGCATGACTGCTCTTTACTACACTCTATCTTACACTGCCTAGTTATTACCCAGTGTTCCTATCGCTCTCTGACAACTGCAACAATCAATCAATGCACTGACCAATAGAGTAATGTCTCTTATCCAAAAATATTTGTAATCAGCAAATATTTGTAGGAATTGTCGATCGCCATCACATCAATGCACTAATTAAATTCCTCAGCTATCAGAGCACGATCTAAAAACAGCCTTATGAATAAATTCTAGTTTTTCTGGAGTGCACAAAAATGTCTACCATTTTTACAAACACTACAAATTCTAAAAAATTGCAAATCAATCTTAAAACACATATCATCAGCAGTCTTTCATAAATGAGAATATGGGAATTTGAATTCCAGGTGAAAAAAAAGATTGAAAGATAATGCAAAAATAATAGAAATATGTTTTGTCATGATTGTATAAACTGATCTGTTACCTATAAACATGTTTACATAAAGAATACAGTAGTCCATTGCTCTGTTATTGTGATAATTTTCAATGCTGTCTTTCAATTTCATCTGCAGTACACTTTTCTTTAAGAATGTCATAAATACCTTATCTAATTTGTATCTCTCCATTGTATTTTATCTTCAATCATATCAAATAATATTTGTCTTTACAGAGCATCTCCTTAAATAAAATTTTTGTAATGTCTTCATATTATTTTAGCAGAATCTCATTCTTATTTCCATATTGTACATTTGGTAAAATAATGGCACTATATTTAGATATATTTCTTGTAGGTATATCAGGTATTTCACTGTGATGAGGTACACTATCTATCCTTTAACTTGTTAACAATTGCAATACAGTGGAGGATGTGCTGCTCCATAAAATCTATACCATATTTGTTCCACAACTATAAATAGTTCCAAAAACAATTGACATTGGACTTTATAAACCATATTTTTCATTTTTAATGTCTCAGATTTTCCATTTGTAGTAGTAACAGTTCCCTGTTTCTGCCATTTAAAAAGCTGATGAAATTTTTAATTTGATTTGATTTAAATGAAGAAAAAAACTTTTTGGCTTCTGGACTTGCAACATGCTAATAATTATCCTATCCTTTCCAATTCAAAAGATAATCTAGACAGAAAGTACTTAATATTTTAAAGGCAGTTTATAAAGACATTAATTAAGTAATTAATATTCAAAAAACAAGTTCTTTATCAGGTAATGGAGGTAAAATATTGAGCAGTATTCAGTATGGATAGTATCTATTTGAGAAAAGAAACCAATTTATATATCTTGGTAGTTTTTTAATTAGACAAGTAAATATAAATATTGGGATTTAGTACAGATTCTATGTGATGCTTATTCTTTTAATATTTAATTATAATCAATAATACGCTGCTGCGTTGTAGTGAAACTTTTATATAATAGTTTGTAGGTTTTTTATATTATAATTTCTGCAGACTAGGTGCTTTCAGAGCCCTTGTTGCTCCATAATCATCAGTCTCTATATTGTTAATGTTATTATATGCAAATGTATGCAAAATTATTTCCTATACTATCCATTTTCTGGAAATGGCAAAACAAGTGTCTTTTCTATTAATTGATTTGATATCACTGCTGATAAAACAAGATTCCTTAATTTTTATCCTGATATCATTTCTTTCTATGCATAATATATCAGCCTTGGAGGTTCAAATCTGTGGTTGAGCTCTTGCTGATGGTCAAAAAATACAGAACTGGCTTTTTTTTTGGTTGTTGCTCTTGTATATGTGTATTTGTGTTGAGCCAATCTGAAAAGCCACTATTTTAACAAATTCATTCTATGAAAATGAGACTTGGATACATAAAAATATTACAAAAATTTCATTGAGATCAATCTATAAAATTCTAAAATAAAAAACAAACAAACAATCAAATGTATTTGTGAAGGTAATTACAGATATTGAGATTAATGGTTGGGCACTTATGAGAAGTTTTATCTTTTCATAATCATAGCTAGCAAGTAAATGTGTGCAATGAATATTCAAATTTATGCAAAGTGGGGGAGAGAGTTCACATTCTGGAGAGGGAGAAGCATGCTTTCTTCTGATTTATAGCATGGGTGCTGGTAGCTATAAGACATGCTTCTTTAATTTTACATTTAGAGTCATAGTGCACTATAAAAGTGATTGTGGCAGAAAACAGTTTCAATCTATGGCCGGTGGGTCTTTTGTGTACCAAGAAGATGAAATTATGCTTGAGTTTGTTCAGATCTCTTTTGTACAAGTAACATATTACTTGTTTAATTGGGTTTACATTTTTCTTATTATAAAATACCATTACATAACAGCTAATTATATATATATATCATCATCATTATCAACCATTATCAATATATATATATATATATATATATCATCATTATCAACCATTATCAATCCACTGCAGGATGAAGGTCTCTCCAAGTTTAATCCATCTTCTCCGATCTTTAGCTTCTCTTCTCCACATCACCCCTACACATTTTCTTATTTCATCCATCCATCTTACATGTGGTCTCCTTCTGGGTCTTTTACAATCTCTTGGAATCCAGTTTAAAATTTCAATTGTCCATCTATTATCATCTCTTCTAGCAATATGTCCAGCCCAACTCCACTTCAATCTTTTAATTTTTTCAATGAGGTCAGTAACACCTGTTTGTTCTCTTACCCATACATTGCGTTTTCGATCTCTTCTTGTTACTCCCAACATACATCTCTCCATACTTCTTTGAGTGGTCTGAAGTCTCTGTATTGATCTTCTATTAAGTGTCCAAGTCTCAGATCCATAAGTAAGAACTGGTAAAACACATTTGTTAAAAACCTTTCTTTTCAAACACATAGGCATATTTCCTTTTAATATCAAGTTATTTCTACCAAAAGCACTCCAACCAAGTTTAATTCTATGATTAATTTCCTCTATTATGTTTCCATCTGTATTAATAATCTGACCAAGGTATTTGTAACTCTTAACTTCTTCTAATTCATCATAATCAATCTTTATTTTCATATTTTGAGCAAATCGATTAAACATTACTTTAGTCTTTTTAACATTTATCTTTAGTCCTACTTTCCTACTTTCATCTGATAACTCCTGCAACATTTCCTGCAGCTCGGAAGCATTATTTGCAAAAACAACTACATCATCTGCGAAATCTAAATGACTTAAATAATCTCCATTTACTTTCACTCCTTTAGTTTCCCATTTTAATCCACAAAATACTTCTTGCAGCACTGCTGTAAAAAGTTTTGGAGATATGGAGTCACCTTGTCTTACACCTTTCTCAATGTTGACTTTCCCAGTATCATTATCTAATCTAATTGTTGCTGTTGCATTTTTATAAATATTCTTTAAAATATGACAATATCCTGGATCTATACCTTGATGATCCAATGCTTTAATCACTGAAGAAATGTTTATAGAATCAAATGCCTTTTCATAATCTACAAATCCAAAACATAATGACAACTCATATTCATTTGTCCTTTCTATAACTTCTCTCAATACTTGAATATGATCTACTGTACTAAAACCACTTTTAAATCCAGCTTGTTCTCTTGGTTGGTGAAAATCCAAGGTTCTATGTAGATTAGTTGTAATTATCTTGGTAAAAATTTTATATAAAACTGATAAAAGGCTGATAGGTCTGTAATTTCTAATATCTTCTTTATCACCTTTTTTAAATATTAATATTATTACTGCATTCTTCCAATCATCCGGTACATCTTTATCATTTAGACATTTGGTATATAACTTTGCTAATATTTTTTCTGTTTCTTCACCTGCTTCTTTTAATATATCAATTATAATTCCATCATTACCTGGAGCCTTTCCTTTTTTCATACATTTAATTGCATTTCTCACTTCTTCATTTAAAATTCTGGGCAATTCGGAAGATGTAATAGATATAGGAGGTACTTGTTCTTTATTACTATATAATTCTTGATAAAAATCTTCTACCAATTTCATAATGTCATCCCTCTTTTTAGTAATAATTCCATCTTTTTTTCCTTATTGCAGATATAAATTTCCTACCAATACCAAAATGTTGTTTTACATTCTTAAGACTTTTATTTTCTTCTACAGCTTTTCTTGCTAGTTCACAGTTATACTTTCTTATATCATTTTCAACTCTTTTCCGCACCATTTTACAAAATTCGAGATATTCAATTCTTTTTAATGCATCATTCTTGCATATCTTCATATTCCTTCTTTTCTTCATAAGTTCTCTAGTCTCAGTAGAAATTTTATTAGTCAATTGCTGCTTTTTTCTACCAGCTATCTTTGTTGCAGTTTTTAAAAGTGTATCAGTTATTTTCATATTAATTTCATTCAAATCTGAATCATGTTCAAAATCTACTAATACTTGAAACCGATTTGTAAGTTCTAATTTAAATTCATTAGAATGTTTCTGAAGATTAGGAATATCAACTGTAAATATAGTTTTCCTTAATAATTTTTGTCTCTCCAGTTTTACATTAACATGTATCTTACCCCTTACTAATCGATGATCACTTCCTGTGTTAAATTTATTAAGAACATTACAATCTTGAAATATGTATTTCCTGTTAGTCAAAATATAATCCAATTCTGCTGTACCTTCATTTGGATGCTTCCATGTCCATTTCCTTCTAACATTTTTCTCAAAAAAAAGAATTCATAATATAAAGTTTTTCCTTCTCTGCAAACTCCACAAGTCTATGTCCTCTCTCATTTCTATTACCATAACCAAAATTACCTACAACACTTTCATCTTTCATTTGTTTACCAATTCTAGCATTAAAATCTCCCATAACAATTTTAAAATGTTGTTTACTCTGATCAAAAGCCTTTTGTACATCCATATAAAAATCTTCTACTACTTCATCACTGTGAGAACTTGTTGGGGCATAAACCTGAATTATCTGCATTTGATATCTGCTATTAAGTTGTATAACTAATCTTGCCACTCTGTCTGATACACCATCAATCTCCACAATATTGTTCTTCCACTTTTTATTTATAATGAATCCTACTCCACTTGTATTTCCAATATTTGTGCCTTTATAATAGAGCATATGTCCACTTTTTAAATCAATTGTCTCTTCACCTTTTCTTCTAACTTCACAAAGTCCAATAATATCCCATTTAATATAAGAGAGTTCTTCTTCTAATTCTTGCAATCTTCCTTCACTTGAAAGTGATCTGCAGTTGTAAGTACCTAAATAAAAAGTCGTCATCAAATGGCAGCCTGGGTCCGCCTCCAGGATATTCTTAGCACCCTCCGCCTTTGGCCACCAACCGCTGCCTTGGTTGGTGACTTTACAGCCTCCTGGGATTAAGGGCCATGCTTTATTTTTGTCTGTCATAATTGTATAATTGGGAAAAATCTTTATCATTTACACAAACATTCATTCTGCCTTATCAGGCACTGAGAAGAAAGACCATGGTGTTTCTTGATCTTAAACTCAGAGGTAAAAAGCCAATAAACTCACCACGCTGGCTAATGCGTGTTGGTGAGCAGCCCATCCATGTTCGTATACTATATGAATAAACATATAGTAATAACAGCTGCAACGACAAGAACGTATGGAGTGGACATTAGGAATTTGCCCTGCTCGGTTCCTTTAAGGCCTCCAAGAGGAATCAAAGGGTCTCCTTTCAGTTAATAACAAACTCCTTTCTGCAGCCTATATATATATATATATATATATATAACTGTATAACATTAAAAACATATAAGCTAAGTCTTTAATTGTCAAACTGTATAATAAAAGATAATATATATATATGAAAAACAAAAACAAGTTATAATCACGTTAACCTGCTGTCACTTGTATTTATGATCAATAGATGGTGTTTTACCAAAAACACCAACCAAGTGTACGTTTGTTTACATAAACAACAAAAGAGTCAGAATTCACTATCTCTTTCATTTTGCCCACCCTCAGATCAGCTGATTTCAAGCTAATTTGCTATCATCAGTGAAGGATAGAGCTGAGAAACTAGATCTAAACACTGACTCCAAGTGTTTATGCAAAACGTTTCTATCAGTTTGCAAGCATGAAATTTTTCAGACTGGTAAAGTCTTCAAACTTAGGCTAACAAGCCAGATAGCTATATGTGTCTGATCTCAGTTCAGTTTCACCACATAGTCAAAGCCTCTGCAATATATATCATTGGAAAAACCTGTTAAAGGTACATTTATGAAAAACAGAAACAAGTTATAATCACGGTAACTTGCTGTCGCTTGTATTTATGATCAATAGATGGCGTTTTACCAAAAACACCGACCAAGTGTATGTTTGTTTACATAAATGACAAAAGAGTCAGAATTCTCTATCTCTTTCATTTTGCTCCCCCCCTCAGATCAGCTGATTTTAAGCTAATTTTCTATCATCAGTGAAGGATAGAGCTGAGAAACTAGATCTAAACACTGACTCCAAGTGTTTATGCAAAAAGTTTCTATCAGTTTGCAAGCATGAAATTTTTCAGACCGGTAAAGTCTTCAAACTCAACCTAACAAGCCAGATAGCTATATATGTATATAATACAATGTAGTTATTAATAGGTGTTAAAAAATTAAATACTCTAATAAAGTAGTTATTTTTATTATTGACTGAAAACAAAAAAGGCGGTTTTTTTAAAAGAAAACATAAACAAGTTATTTGTGAGAGGTTGAATTTTTAAAACGTATTTTTGTTCAAGTTGTTGCAAATGGAATTAATTAAAAACAATTTTTAAAAATATATTGCCCACATTTCATTAATATTGTATTAACATGATGTAGTTGTATTTTCAAATAATGCTTGAGAGCTTTCAGGAAATGTTGCAAGAGTTATTCATTGAAAGTAAGAAAATAGAACTAAAGGTAAATGTTAAAAAGACTAAACTAATGTTCAATGAATTTTCTTAAAAGATGAAAACAAAGATACCTTGATCAAATTACTCCCATAGATGGAAAAATAATGGATGAAATTAATCATAGAATTAAACTTGGTTGGAAGGGTAGACATAACTTAATATTAAAAGAAAATATACCTGAGTGAAAGGTTTTTAATAAATGTGTTTTACCAGTTCTTACTTATGGATCTGAGATTTGGACATTTAATAGAAGAGCAATTCAGAGATTTCAAACAACTCAAAGAAGTATGGAGAGATGCATGTTAAGAGTAACAAGAAGTAACTGAAAATGCAATACATGGGTAAGAAAACAAACAGGTGTTACTAGCATCATTGAAAGAATTACAAGACTGAAGTAAAGTTGGATTGGACATATTGCTAGAAAAGATGATAATCAATAAAAAATTGAAATCTTAAATTGGATTCCAAGAGTTTGTAAAAGAACCAGAAAGAGACCACATGTGGGATGGATGGATGAAATATGAAAGTGTGTAGGGATGATGTGGAAAAGAGAGGCTAGAGATTGGAGAAAATGAAATGAACTTGGAGATCATTATGTAGTGAATAATAATGGATGACAATTGTGACACCTATATAACTTTACTTGTAACTGCTCTATTGGAAAAGTGCCTATTAGCAAATGGCAATTTTGTCATCAAGTAAAGATCAAATCATATTTTTAATATTTTGTTTTTTGTTTTTTGATTTTTAATTTTTTGATTTTTAATATTTTTATTTTTTATTTTTTTATTTTTTTATTTTTTATTTTTTTATTTTTATTTTTTATTTTTTAATTTTTTAGTTTTAAGTTTATTTTTTAATTTTAATTTTTGTTTTTTGGGTATTTGGGTTTTTGGTCTTATATATGTAATTAGTTATGATAAAAATGATAATTTTTGATATTAAATTTTAGATTATTGGTTTAATGGGTTTTAAGGGTTTTGTTTTTAATGGTTTGATGATAAAATTTGAATTGTTTTAATACATTTATTTGTTTGTCAATTTGAAGAATAATTTAAAAATGATTTTAAAATGTTTTGTTATTTTTATTTTTATTGTTATTTTTTATTATTAGTTTGTTATTATTATTATATATATATTTTAATATTATATTTTTTGTAGTTTAATTTTTATGTGTTGGGTTTTTGAAAGATTTGGGAGGTTTTTGGTTGAAAGGGTTTGGATTGAGTTGTTTTTGCTTTATATTATTTTGTTTTATTTTACTTTTATATGGAAATATGAAGAATAATAATTTTGGTTGTATTGATATAATATTTGTCTAATTTTTTATGTTGTAGTTCTGATGAAGACTGCTAGTACAGTCGAAACTGTAAAATATATAAATAAAGTTATTTGCTTAAAGTGTTGAAGGAGTATAGATGAATTTATAGTGCAATCAAATCATATCATTGAATGTTTTTTTCTTTTTTTTTTTTGAAATTGTAAAATAAGTTTATGCTAATAATAAGTTTATAGTTAATTTAATAAACATAAAAAGGATAATTTGAAAAAAAAACTCCCTTGATTAGCAACAATTCCTTTTACTTACCAGGGAAGTAGCATCAAAGTTGGTCACAAAATGGCCATGGTAATGGATGGTTAATGGATGGTATGAGTACTTAAACATACACATATGCCCAAATAGCAAAAAATGCAGGAACAAACATATAATGTAAGTAACAAAGAAAATAATAGGAGCAAAAATAAAAACATACAAATATTTTGTCGATTAGCAGCAAATGATCTGATAAAATTGGATTAGTACACAGCAGCATTGGATTATGGATTATGAGAGTCAAAAGAGACATGGTGTGATGACTCCATAAAAAAGCTCTCTGAAGTCTTTAATGGAATGATACCAAAAGAATTATATAATTCATTCAAATGTTTCTTCAATGAAAAATCAAAAATCATTGTGATTACAGATCATTTTTGTAGCCTATTTAGATTCTCGAAAGGAATATTATTCGACCCACTTACAGCCAAAAACTCATGGAAATCAATTCATTGTATAGCTGATCATCCAAATCCTCAATACATTGTGCTGAAATTTAAAACACAAGAGTTGAGGGATATTTTTCAGAAAGAAATCAGGATCTTGGATCACTATGCATTAATAGTAGTTAATCAGAATAGACACAACATTATAAATGGTACACTGAAGAATGCCTTTTTAAACTACAAAATTGAAGACTTTGTTAAATTAATGGAGACATTTGAGATGTTCTTCAATTTCAGCCAAACATGCTGCCAAATACATTGATACCAATATGTGGAAACAGTTTCTCTTTTAGAGTTAAGCTACATAAGAATGTAGAACCAAAAGGTATACCCTTTCAAATAACCAAACAGGAGGTGACATTATGTTTGCTGATTAAAGCAATAAAGTCTCAGTGTTACCATTGCAAAGAATATGGACATCTAATCAATGTTTGTCCTAAAATGCATTGTACCCAATGTAAAATAAACCCCATTGCATCAGTGTCCGAATATAAATAATGACTTATCTGAAAATGCAATAAATAGGGTTTCCCAAATCGAAAAAATAGCAGAAGCTGAAAGAGCTGTCAGGTCAACTCAAACATTAAATGATAAACTGGAATTACAAATAAAGGAAATCTCCCATAATGCTAGCATAATCATGTCTGCCAATAATTCCATTAATTCTGTAACCCAATAAACGGTATCTTAATTTAACATTTTAAAGAAAACAACTTTAGAGATAATGGAATCCAATATATGCCAATAAAAGAAAATTCAAATATACCAAACAAACTGACACCCAGATGGCTTCCACATAAGAGAAGAGAAAATAAGGACAGGCAAAAGACAATAAGAGAACTGATGTAGAAGGCAGTGGTATAACAGACTTTGCAATAAAAGTTAAAACCCATATTGGTAACAAAAATACTGAGTCTACAAATTCTATTGAAGAAGATAATTTTGTGGAAGAGGTAAGTGGTCAGGCTTGAATAGAATAAATAAAACCATAGATTCTCTCTTTATAACAAGTAATATTTTAACAAAAAATATAAATCAAACAAAGACTTCTGATAATTAGAAGAGAATGGCGTTGAGCTGAGAGCATAATTAGTTTTTGTATTTAAGTTAGTACTTGTTTATCTCTTGTCAATTGTAATTATTGTGTTTTTATTTTAAGAAGTAGTAAGTTTGATAATAGAGTTAAATGAAATTACAAATAGCATCCTTAAACATTAGGGGTCTTATCCCCACTAAGGGAATTTATCAACTGAAGCAATGGTACAATATTGTCCACCCACTTCTAATCAATCTACTGGAAATCACAATATATAATGGTTCACTTGTTGACCCTTCCATTTACTTTGTAAATAAAGGTTTTGCAGCTTTATCTAAATCTTCTAACTCTCTTTCTGCAGATAAAGGGATTGTTATAGATAGAATTAGCCCTTTTAACTCTTTTAAAATTCATATATTGATGAACACTTTACTATCATTTCATTGCAACATAAAAATTTTTTGCTAGATGTAATGTTTGTATATATTCCTCCTGGATCTACAATAATGAACAGGTTGATTCTTACATTAAACTTGATGTTTGGCTCCTCCTCTCACCCATGCATACTTATGGGTGGTTTTAATTTGCCATATAAAAAATTCGTTAAAAAGTGGTTACATCTTTCCTTCCCACTGATGAGTGGGGAAGGTTTTTTTCTGAATAGTACTTTTTTCTTTACTAATGGAAGACATTTTCACTAATGGATCTCATGTTTTATTCCACATCAGTTCATCACCTTATTAATCTAGAAATATATTTTTTAGACCATGCTGCACTTGCCACTAAAATTGATTTCAATAATAAAAATTTAATATCCACTGGACATGCTATTAGAATATTACTAGCACCTAGAACACCTGAATTTTTGTTTTCAGAAATTTATATATATTTAACAAACTGAGGTGTTATGGATCCAGATTAAGCCTGCATAGCATATGTAATCATATTATAAAAGAAGATTTACCATATTACCAGAACCATACCATCACCAACAGGCCTATTGGGACTAATGGATAAAATCTACAAAAATATTCAGACTCCATCCTCAGACAATGAATGACAAAAATTTAAAAACCTCAAAAATTTATATTTTCAACACTCAAAGAATATCTATAAATAAAGAATAAGAGAATATTATTGGACAAACTCATACATTGTCTAAAAACTATGTCAGATGGGCCTTGGGTCACCCTCCTTCAATAAGAGTGCCAACAGCCAAAGAAACACAAACAGGAACACTTAGTGGGATATATATGCTAGAATCAGTCTACTTATATTATAGGGATAGATGGCAATCTGGCATCTCTTACAACTTTCTAAAAAAGCTTTTTGGTAAGTCAAATGAAGAAAATAATTTTAGCCCTAATGAATTTACAGGGAAACTGGAGTCCATAGCTGAATCTTGCCATCCTGGCCTTCATGCAATACCTCACTTTGTATATAAACATCTAAATTTCTTTACCTCTAATTACTTAGAAAATCTAGCAAATTTTCTATCAAAAGAAATATATACAATACAAAATCTATATCCTATATTACTAGTATCATTTTTTTAAAAAATGGAAAATATATTGTAACGAGACAGCGTTACATCAGTATTAAATCTAGGAAGCATAGATCAGAACGGGACAAATCGATAAACACACACACACCAGCAAGCAACCTAAAACACTCGTAATTTTATTTTCGTAACTTGTAATAGTTTTTTTTTCCTCTCATAAATACATTTATAAAACACATTGATAAAATACAGACGGTAAACGTCTAATTAAATGATTAAAGCTTTCAGATAATAAAAAATAATAACAAAATATAATTTGCTCTCCTAAATAATAAAATATAATATGCTCTCCTAAATAGTAAAATATAATTGTCAATCAAAGACACCACGGGGTATTTAAAAATGTTTATTTTAGAAATATAGTTTTAGCTAGAATAAAACTTATAGAAAAGATTTGAGGAAAAGATAAAATGCTCGACTTCTAAATTTAATATAGCTTGTATTGTTCTGGTAAAACACACGCACACACGCATGCATTCGAGGTGTGAAGGATAAGGTTGGTTGAGTGAGATTGCAAAATGAGATTGTCTCAAAATAAATACTGCCTTTAGCACAAAGAGTGAGTGCACAGATACCTCAAATGCGGACCTGAATGACAACTCCAGGAACAGGGAACTCTGGGGGGAGATTGGATCCCAAGATAAGGATCAACCCTTATAAATACCAGTCAAAACCTATTCAATGGTTCGATTCGTTCGATTCAGTTCGATTGATACGGGGATTCAGTTTTGTTTTCCGATTCTGTGTATTCCGAGTTATCACCTGCTCATTTTATTCCGATGCTTATGCTTTTATTTTAACAATAGAGTTGTTCTGAATTAGCTTGATTTATTCCTCAGTATTTAAGATGATCATTATGAAATTAATACCAAGAGCGTCGATTGTCATGAGGGGCTAATAAACCCTTCAGCGATTGATCGGCGCTCCGCTACTGAAATATCTCCGAAGCTATGAAATTTCGATAACATCGTCGTGTGAAGTTAATGCTCCTAATAATAGTAATGTTCCGTGAAATACCCAAACTCGTCCAGACCAATCGATATTCGTTGTAAACCAGCAAATCACTCCAGCATGGAAAGCATCACCTGCGTTCAAATCCTCGTAACACTTGAAGCAGCGGAAAACCAAATCAAATCCTAGGTAAATATGTTTTATATTATGTTCACTCACTCAATTTATAAACTCGTCAGGCAATCTCATAATTAACCAACATAAATTTGCACAAACAAATCTTAAAACTTTCCTCATCATGATAATTTATCTTTGTAATAGAACTTTGTAAACATGAACTTTGAACTTAAGTGAATCTAAGGAAAGATAAAATATTTTTCTCAAATAGAAAGGAACTTTATCTCGATAGTCACATTATGTTATGTTTAATTATGATTCTCTGTGAGCGTGAATGTATGTGCGCGTGTGTAATAAATCAATTAATAATGTTTTCTTTTCATATTTAATAAATTTGTTCAATATCTAATCAAGTCGAGCATTTCTCAAATCTTTTCACACACACTCAAAACCGTAGTTTATTTATTCTTTAATGACGTATCTTTGAAGTATATTTAGTTAAATTTAATTTTCATTTCAATTTATTTACTTTATTAATTATGTCAACATCGTGCCGTAAGTCACGATGTTTCTTATTTAACCTTAGTTAAGATAGATTTAAGAGCGGGCGGGTCTATAATCAATCGAAGTAAACGTCAAATAATTATGTTATATACGATAGATCGGGGGGATGAACTTGTAAGCCTAGTGTTCGGGGCATAAACGAACCACCTCATTGGTCAGTGACAACCAATAAATGAATCTTATGCTGTAGTCGACTAATTAGGAAACCATGCTGATTTTTCATTAGCGGACAATGCGTCTTTTCCGGGAGGAGTCGTCCTCGAAACAATCATGTAACGGCCTTGAGAAACCTTATTGGTCCATGCTGGGAGTTTTGAGCTAGTGGGTGGGATTAGACTTCAAAATCATTTTGACATGATGTAAGGTGATGCGAGTAATTAAAATCCACTTAAATAATCGTATCTGGCGCCCCCTTGTGTGGATAGTAAATAACTGTCGATATAAGAAAATAAATAAAGCCTTACGCTATGTCATGTTTATTTCGAAGCCCGTAATCTCGGTTAGATAGGGGATCGGTTACAATATCAACTATTGAAAAACTAAGCCCAATTTCAATGAGTTCATTGGGGATTAGGATATTGGAAGCTGTTATGAAAGATAGAATAGAGCCATTCATTTTACCTATGCTCTCTAAATACCAAACCATGAAAAAGGCTATTCGACTAATCAAGCAGCCTTCATTTTTAGAATGATTATTGACTGTTAGAATTAAGAAAAAAACATGGTTCTGTTATGATTCAGCTGGATTCTAAATCTGCATTTGATACAGTCCCTATTGACATCCTGAGTAACACTCTAGCAGAAATGAGTATACCTGAAGCTTACCTTTATGTATTAATAAATTTCTTCAAAACAGGGAGATACATGTTACTCTAAATGGATAAATATCATCCCTATCATTCCCTTTTGTTCTATAGTGCAAGGTTCCCCATTGAGTGTACTTATCTTCACAATATACATAAATCCTTTACTGGAAGTCATCAAAAACAAAATGATAGGTATATATCCTGGGCTTAAACATCGGTATTAAGTGTGTTGTTTACATGGATGATATTGCAATTTTCCTATCATCCAGAAAACATCCCACTTGTAATAAAATTGCTAAAACAATACACTGACAAATTAATGTTGTGTTTAATATGGAAAAATCATGTGCATAGCAAATTGACACAGGACACAATATTATAGAATATTTTAAAGGAAAAGCCTCTTTCTACACTTTCCATTTTGCTTAAATTATGCACAAATGAAAACAAGTATTCAAAACCAACTAACAAATGAAATAGAACACATAATCAACTCCTTAACAAAATCTTATCTCTCCCTGTATGCCAAAATTTCATTATACAACATTCTAATTGTGACTAGAATGATATATTATACATCAATAATAAAATTTACAAAGAAATTTATTAACCATAATCATATTCTACTGAGAAAACTTCTATGGGATAGAAGGATTTCATTATTCTCAATCAGTAAGTTCCAGTGTACTTTGGCAATCAATGACCTTGGTCTTCATCCAATAAATGTATGTAAAATACAAAAATCACTTAATATCATTTCAAAATATACTGAGATGATTCCATACTTGAAAATAGCCTTTAAAATCACAGCGACAGATCGACAACTTCCTCTTACAGGCTATTTAAAGGCCATTAGAGACTTAAGTTTTAGAAATACAGAATCTTGTCTACATTCCCCAAAAGGGTAAATATCAACATTGGGAAATATATTTATTACTTTACCCAGCCATACAAATTTGCAAAGTCTATACATGAATTTACAAACAAACAACTATGCCACAAATTTAGATATTGGTCACTTGAGCCTAAATTCTTGGATTTTCTGGTTAAGATTAATTTAAAATTTTGAATTACCTACCAAATACTTTTTACAAGTATAAAAGACAGATTCAACCAATAGAAGATTGCTATAGTCTTTGTAAAAGTGAGTCCGAAACCCAATCTCATATTTTTTTCTCATGTACCAGCTTTGACCAGATCAGGGCAGAAATATTAGTCAAGTTTAAAAATAAAAAAATAAATATTGTATATATGTTTAGGGAATTTGGTAAAGATCATTTTTCAAATGTACAGGCCAATGCCTTTGTTTTCTATGCTATATGGTGCACAAGATGCATAAGTGGGTATAAAAATAGTCAAAGAAGATCACTGATTTTTTTTTGACAATTATAAGCTAGAAACAATAGAAGAAAGAGATAGAAAATTTCTGAATACAAGGTATATATAGAAACTTGGTCATGACTCACTCAATTTTCAAAGCTATATCGGATTTTTTTTATTTGGATTAATTTGTTGTATCTAGTGTTTATGATTTAATTAATGTAAAAAAATGTTTTTTTTTGTCAAAGAATGAATAAAGTACCTTCAAAACCTAAAATTCTTTTTACTAGTGGAAGAATACAATTGTTTGATTTTTTCTTATTATAATTTATCATTAAACAAAAGAAAGTGCAAGGCATGGTATAATAACTTCTAAAAATTTATATAATAAATAATGTGTGAAAACTTCTTTCCATAAATAAATGTAAGGTAAATCCTATATCACGTGATTAAATTTTTAAACTGAAATAACAAGTATATATATAAATTCTATTACTGAGATTTCGAATGACACAAAGTAAAAGCAAGATGGTTAGAGTCGATCAAATTAAAATTGATTGCTATTTATCCCATGGTTGACAAAGTCGGGAGAGTTAGTCAAGCATTGGTAGTCTAGGAATTAGCATAGCTGCCTTCGAAGCAGCTGGCCCGTGTTCCCTTCCCGGTTAATGCTCTGACATATGAAGAAAAAAAAGTCAAGAGAGTTAATATGGAAATAAAAAGGTAAAAATGTAAATAATTATATATTTTTAATATTCTATTGTGTTTTTGGTTAAACAAAATCACATAGAATTCATTGTTTTAATTAACTAATTTTATTTCATGAGGGTAGGGGGGGGCTCTTTTTCACATGATAAAAGTATAAAAAAAAATAATAATTTTATTTGCAAATATACATATGTTAAAACTGCACAAATTAGTACTAGTAATATATAAATAAATGCTTATTTATTATAAATATGATTTTGTGCAATTTTATGAAATCAATATTTGAGAAAATAAAATACAATTCATATAATGCAAAAATATTATTTTTTATATTTTATTGTGAATCCATTATCCTAATTTTATTATTTTTTATATATTCTTCAATACATAAAGATGTTAACGAAAAGCTGATTTTACATTAACATGACCAGAATTTTCTGAAACAATTAGGTAAACAATGTAACTGAAAAATCTGCATTAATGCACATTAGTATTTTTACAATTGTATTACTTCACATATGATACTCATTGTAGGTTTTACAAATTAAAGAGACCAAAAGGGTACTTCGGTATTATTCCTGCAACCTAGGAAAGATAGGACTGTTTTTTTCATATGCGACAAAGGCATAATGTTGCGAACGTTAAAAAAACCCCTACGATTTGAGTTCTTTTCCTTGTCGAAAAATGTGTTTTTGAATGTGCACAAAACATGTTTTGAAATGTGTCAACTGAACCTATTATATAGGTGCGTTTTTGGAGATTTTGGTATTTTTTTGTTGTTTGTACATTTTAAACTTACCACTTGTTATTATTGTGAATTTGTTTTAACATTTTTAATTTCAACTGCATTATTTACTTCTGGTTTTTTTTTTTCCAATTTCAACTTGGTTATTGACCGACTTCTGCATTTTTGAATCTTTGAATTACAAGTTTGTTAATATTTAATTGTAATTGAATGAAGACGTTGACTTTATTTGTTTATTCCAAAAATTAGATTGTCTGGAGGAATTTCATTTAGAGCATGTACTGGGCAATCACTTGTTCCACAACCCTTTCGGAGATGGAGGAAAGATGTGTTGCTACTGAAAATCACCATTTTCTATGCAAGAATCATCTGCATATGTGTATATTTCATAGATTTTTTTTTTTTTACTTTTACAAAAACATATATTTATGCTGGCTTCTTTTCCTCCTGCAACATGGATTGTTGAAATTGAGCCAATTAAGTAAGTGTCAAAAGTTAGTTTGCATTCATGTAGAATTCATAAAAGTACGTATATATCTCATGTAATATTTTTTATTCTTTTTTGTTTTTGTAAAACTGTATTGAGTATTATTTCTGCAACCAAGGAAAGATAGGAGGGCTTTTCACATTCGTATCAAAGCATTGCTAATTTTGTAATGTTTTTCCAATGTTTGATGTTGCTGAAATAACAACATTAAAAAGTTAGCAGTGTATTGATACGAATGTGAAAAGTCCTTTTATCTTTCCTTGGTTGTTGATGGCATTCCATCAATTATAAAAAGTATTAATATAATTTTGTAATATTTTGTGATCTTTTATCTGCTGAATCTCTAAATATATCTTAATATTACCTGAATAATGTGTGTTTTTTCATATAGAATAAAGTCAAAGATATAAATTACAAATAGAATACTTCTCTGGGGAATTCTATATTCATAAATAATCATAAAAGAAAATTTTAGGTTAAAATATACATAAATCAATCTATTAATTATAAAAGAATTGAAAGCATTTAAAAGGCTAGATGATAGGCTAATTTTATTTGCTTTAATTTAAAGGATTTTATGATCTATTCCAGAGATCCCCAAAATATGAGTCATGAGTTACTGTTGGGTTATGAGTCATTTTAGGTGGGTCATGCTAAATAATAAAACATGAAAGCATTATTTATTAAAAAAAGGAAAATATTTTGAAAATATGCAATTAATAGCAGCAGTTGATGACTTGCTATGCACAGAGTTCATTCTAACTGTATATCCTTGGTCACTATTCCCTTTGAGCATGCAAAAATGAGTACAATTTCACCCACTGCATGGGTGTGAGATGCATTTATGCAAGATAAATTTTGGCCCCTTATTCTCATGAACAGAAATGGCTTGAATGCACTGTGATGGCAGATGATCTCACATTTTTCAAGGCCCTGGATCTGCTGAGCTATGTCTTATCACATGCTAAATGAAATAACAATAATAATGAATAATACCCAAGTACCCTGTATCCTATTTGAAGAAAACTATGATTAGTAAATTGTCGATATTGTGGTAATGGTAAGAAGATCATTACATGTTTTGAAGCAAAATTTTTGACACTTTCTTCACTAGTAAATTCACATTTAATGACCATTTCCCAATGGTTCTTAATAAATCTTTTAGAATTATGCATATTATTTTTAAGATCAAATATTCACTTTAAATTAGAAACATATTGGCTATTTTTTGATACATTAATTGTAATTGTTCTGCATTGTGGATTATATAATTAAACAATTATAAAAAAAAATACAAAAACTTCAGAACAAATATCTTAAATAAATTTATAAAAATAAATTCTTATATAAAAAAGATGAATGATATATACACCTGGGTCTCGTTTTACGTGATAGATAGGTTCCTCAGAAAACACGCACAAATGAAATCGTGCAAAAGTAGATGTAACTTACTTTGAAAAAGGGGGGATACGGTCTGAGATTTTTCAAACATCATGCAAAAGCAAAGCACCAACGTAAAATTACTTTAAAATTCGTGCAATAAAAAAAAAGGAAATAAAATATGACTAATAAAAAATTTCAAATTTGAAAAAAATTGATACAAGACAAACTTTTTTTAATTATAATATTTAATTTTATTCAAAACAATATATTTTTATGCATAATTTTCAGTAATTTACATTTTTTTATACATGTTTTAATTATTATCGATAAACAGGTTAGTTTGCAAACTGGGAAAAAATCAGATTCTTCACATGAGAAAATACAACTAGCACCAACATCACTCTCATGTTGTTAATGGTTTTCTGGTGACAACATAATTAGTAATTAATTTAACAACTAAAAATTAAATTCTTATTTTGTCTTTAATTTTTTAATTTTTAATTTTAATTGTGCTCACTGCTATTACTGATTAAAAATAAACTTGCGGACACTAAATGATTAATAATTATGTTCTTTTTTAAAAAGTAAAAACAGAATGTGATTTAAAATGCAAAATTAACACGCTCAATGTTTGAACAAATTTACATTATAATCTTGTAAAATTTAATGTGTGTATACATAAAATGTGGAAATCATGATTTTAAATTTCATTATTGCATAGAATCTTACTATTATAAAGCACTGAAAATATTGAAATTACTAAGATGAAAGTCGAATTCCAATAATGTGCTATTACTTTCAATATACGCTAAATTTATTACTTAAAGTAATAGCGCATTATCGGAGTTCAACTTCCGGTGAAACATGGAATCGCATAACTTCAAAATCATGTTAAATAAGTCCATGTAAAAAGAGATCCAGGTGTATATATATTGTAATGGATGTTAAAACACCATTACAAAGTTGAAGTATCGCAGGGCTAAAAATAAATTTGTAAATGTTCGATTTTCTTTATAAAACTTGATTAAAAGTTTTGCCGTTTTTTTTTTGTTTGTACAAATATATATGTACATACATGGGAATTATATTTTAATACCATGGCTATATTTGGTTTTTAATTTTGAAAAAAAAAAAAACAAAAAAAAAAAAAACTAAGATTACTTTTTTTTTTTTAAAATTTATGTAAAAGTAAATTGTATAAATAAATTGCTTTTCAGTTTTGGGATTTAGATTTATAAGAATAATTAAAAAGAAAGAAAAAAAAATTTTTTTTATTAGTTGATTCCTAGATCTGTAAAGGGAAATTTATTTTCATTAATTAGATAACCATTGTTAGCTAGATAGAGAATTTTATAAATTTTAATTAAAAAGAAAAAGTTTTGTAATTGGTTCAGATATTAGATATGATTCAACTATAACAGGCTTAATCAGGCCATTGTATTATCTTTCAATAACTCTGGGATACTTGCACCAGTTAAGAGGATACAGACACCAACTCTGATGGAGAATTGCACAAAGTCTAGAATACAGGCACAACTTCTGATACTTAGACAAACTATTCCTGCAAAACTAGGAGAGAACAATTCCTGCATATTCTGAAAGCAAAGCCGATTCAGCAATTCTGTTTAAAATGAATGCTAAATCTACAGCAAGTATATTTTCTCCTACCATATATGTGTTAAGCTTCTTGCCAGGACAGGTTCGGACGTCTTGTGTCTCCATTAACTGCCTATAATGCCATAAAAACTGGCTACAAAGAAACCACTTACCGACTCGCCTGAGCCTACCTTCAGGGAATCCAGATTAAAAGACCATATTCAAGAAGTCTAGTGCACTAGCATTTAACTAAATTATTAAGGTACCTTATGTTCTACAATTTAAATAATTTTGTCTCAAATTTGATTTCTTTTTTTTAAATGTAAATGTGTTTCAAGTTTTATCTTATGTAATTCGGTTTCTGTGCGTTTGATATTTTTTTTAAGAGTGCTAGTTTCAAACCTATACTGTATGTCCCATTTTAGCCTTAGTAAGATAGTAGTTTATTTTAACCTCACATTCCTTTTTGTTACAGAGTCCCAGTCTGGATATTACACAGTAATTTAATTGACCCATTTTGTTATTAGCCCTATTTATGTCGCGATCTTAATTATTAGTAATAGACTAATACAAAATATAATCATCTTTAGTTTTATTTTTTCAAGCTTTCAATTCGTTTATTAGGGGCATGTACAATCATTTTAACCCTTTCTATAGGTAGATCGTGAGCTCCTAGCCTGTCTCATTGTGAGGGAGGTCAATTGATTGGAATATCTTTCAACACCCCATTTTGTTTCTTAAAGTAAATGTTTCAGAAGCTATCCTTGCATTTCTTTTGTTTCAACATAAGCTCTCAAATATGGAGATTTATTCTTTTTCTAACCGTGGGTCATAAGCAGAAAGCTAACCTCCCTTTTCTTATGTGAGATCACTGAATACTTACTAATACTTCTGCTGCTGTCAGTATTTTGTACTCTTTCTGCAATAGTTATACAATGCACATAAATCATTTCTAAGCAGTGTTAAATATATATATGTTTTAATTCTGACGAATGTACGAGTAGTACATTTTAAGTGTGTTTTAAAGATTATTATTTAGAATGTTTATTTAATCATACCCATAATAAAATTTATTCTTTTTTTTATTTGGCTGATTTTGTTTTCTGTTGCTATCTTTCCAACTTTCTGAACAAAACATAAGATCTCAGTTGCTTGATTGAGCTAGTTTGACGCATTTGGGTTTGTATATCCTGTCCACTCTTAAAATAAATGTCTAGTTCTGATTTTCAGACTAGTGGCGCCCTTGTGGTCAGTATATGCAAATCCAAAAGCTTTCATCTGGTACAATATATTCTAACCTCCATAATGAGTATTGAACTAGCTAAATAAGTATATCGAATGATGCATCCTAATTCTAACTTACTTTAACTTAGTGACAAGAATCCATTTTTTTAACTTAATAAATAAATAGCTATTACTTGGAGACTCTGGATAAATGAATATAGATTTATAAATAAAAACGCGGACTATGCTCAGTGGTCGGTTAGTTATAAAAAATTCAGCTGCAGAGATATGGAGTTACGACAAAGAAAGAAATTAAAATCATAAAATAAGTTATCATCATTAAAATAAATAATTTGGGGAAGAGAGAGAAAACTGCAATCATTCCCTAATTAATAATTTAGAATAAATAACATTCTCCCTTTATCAGAAACACATTCTCTGAGCTATAAGTAGTTGCACCTTTAAACAATAATGATAACTTCTCATGTTTTTGTTAATGTTTGTCAATATGATCTCAAAATATCTTTCTTATAGCACAATTGAAAAATTAAACTCTTTTATGCCACAACATAACTGTAATATCAATAAGAATCGATCACTTCTTAAATAAGAAATAATGATAATGATAAAATACTCTACAGTACTGTGCTGTTACACATGACTGGCATTCTGGTAGGCTATAGGAAACATTCACTTCACTTAAAGGCTAATGTGTCCTCCCATACCATAACAAACTACTATGACCATTTAAAGGGGTGATAAATATGACTAATAATGACATAAATAATTACATAAAATTTTGAATAATACAGCCTTTTTATCCAGAATCTCAGCCACAATAATAAAAAGACAAGGGTACCTTTTGTATCCTTCCATCATCCATGCCAACACAACAAATTAACTAAAATTAATTAATTCAATAATTTAAGTAAAATGTGCAGTCAGGATTAATAACGTGGAAATAAATTCATTTTTACAATTAAATAATGTTTAGTCTGAAGTTTGCTATTCCATAAAATAATTATCATCAAAATAAAATGTTCAGATCTGCATAAGTTTGCTTATCTGGTATATTAAGATTTCTAAAGTTTGAAATAATTTGGGATTCAAGAAAAATGTTTTGCAAATATTTTGCAAACACACTTATACTTGGCATATATATATAAATTGATAACGAATTTTAAATAAGACTACAATTTACTATCAACACAAAACAAAACAAAATACACAAATTTATTAAATAATATAGCATTGAGACTACACATAAATTATTACATTAAGCTGTCCACTATCACGGTATAAATTAAAATAATAAATTCATACATGTTTGAAATCCCGCTATTACACTGGATTAACTAGTTGAAATGTGCAGTTGATTTATTAGTACACTAATTTATAGTTTTAGTAAATTTTCTATAAGTCTCTTACCTTGAGTTATTAACTAATTATTTTTTATTTTATTTATTATTATTATGATATGAAATCTATTAAAATATCAACTTTATTACTAATAAAGTTAACCAAGTTATGGTTTGTAATTAAATAAATTATGACTAAGTATGGGTCATTTATCAGAAGTCCCACTCACCACTTCATGCTTAACTTAATGTCCACATAAACTATAATAAATATTTTAATTATGAATGTCTTAATTCAAGTGAAGAATTTTTCTTATATTGATAACATTAAAATATTGTGTTTGAATATTCCCTTAATAAATAAGCGTTTTAAATTATGCAATTTTAAATTAATTTTCTCCATTGGTTTGCTTGTGAACTACTAGCAAGGCTTAGTAGCACAATACATATATTGATCCCAATTACTAAGGCACTACTGATAATAAAGTGCCCCTTGAGGAACTAAGACCTCAAATCCAACATTTATCCCTGCCATAACTTTTAAACAGAGCACGATAATCTACACCTTCTATGGAGGAAATATCTTTAATTTCACATGAGTAATACAAAAATACTAACTAATGTTTGCAGAATAAAATACTACACTAAAGCATTTGGTGGTTTGTAGCCTATTGCTTAGACAAAAAAATGTAGGTATGAAGTCTGTCTCACCACCTAAAGAAAAGAATATGCAGCAAAGATAATCCTCTCTTGGGATTAACACATTATTTATACTAAATAGTATATATATTCTGGATCATCCTCTTCATGAGACTCGATCGTTGACTACAAAACATACCATAACACTATATTAAAACTAATCCTCTCATGGAAAATAAAGTATTTTGGGAAAAGCATCTCCATCCCACAAAACAAAATACATTCTAAATATTAAAATATGCTGATATTAAACACATACCAACTCTACACTTAGGCAAGATAGTAAAACACAATAATAATAATAATAACCTATATTAAAATGTATATGTCGATCAATATCTGAAACTAATGAATTAAAATACCCATGTCTCAGCCATGCACAAAAAAAAAAAATAATAATTTAATTCTAATTAAGGAATATTCGATAGCAATGTTTACCATACAAGCTTAAACTAATATAAAGTGGGCATACTATTAAAGAATAACTGTTACTAAATTACTTAATTAATACAATATAGATTCTGTTGACTTTAAACAAGAAATATATTGTTATAGCATTTTTTTTCTAACGAAATAGTTACTTCTAATAAGTTTAAAGTACTGTTCTACCCATTAAAGAAAAATATATAAAACATTTTTCTTTAGATACCTAGCATGCAAAGTTCATATCTCCAGTTGCAAGTAATAAATCAGATATATTTCACAGGTATCACTTCATATCAAATACAAACTTAACCCAAAGTAATGATAGTAAGACATACACTTGTCATTACAAGATCTTTAAAATATTATATAACAAATATAAACTTTAACATACATTAATATTATAAAACAAAATAAAATTTTACCCATTAGTTTTTTTTTTTTTTAATAAAAACCAAAATAAATAAATGCACATTATCTCATTAGCAGAACTATTTCTCTGCTGAACTGTCTATCCAGGTAAAGAGACTCCATCCAGTCACAATCTATAAAGCACAAAGCATTGAAAGTAATAAACACATTTTTTTCTAATGAAAAGTTTTTTTCTTTGGCAGTTATAATAATAAACGTAAAAAAATGTAGTAGAAACGAAGCTTAATTCCCAATTGGATTCTAATGATAAAGATCTGGATCCTAAAAAAATGAATATAACATCGATGATAAACATACACATTATTTGAAGACTATACATATAGTTAGCTAGCTAAAACATTGAAGAAGATGTGCGCTTTTTCCTGGAGATTGGTATTATAATAACTGCAGTTGAATTAGAGAATCGAGAGGTCAGCGTGACTGCCTTGCACTAGCAGGCAGTTGCCCGGGTTGCGGGTTCGCATCCTGGCCGATGCTATGACACTTAAAAAAAAACTATAAAAATTACATTATGCACACAATATAACATATAATTTAATTTTATTCTCAGGTCACTAAAGATATTATTAAGTTGTCTTTTATAATTTTAGCACTTTACTTTCAAATAGTTTTTTTTCCAAAGAATGCATGTATATTTAATTTTCACATTTATTTCAAATATGTCTCTTTTTTTTCTTTAAAAAAACACCTGTATATAATTTATTATTATTTGTTTTCAAAATTTTTCTTTCTAGATGATTATTAAGGAATCAAAACATATTCCAATGTACAAAACACCTTCATTTCTTTTTTATTAAAGCAGGTGATATTTTTTAAAAAATGCAGGAAAAATGTTTCCAATTCATTTTTTTCCTAATATTTCCTTTATCTATTTTTTTTATACCAGAAAAATATTAATAAAGAAGAATAAGTCATTAAATAATTAATTCTAACTTGAAAAACATTTGTTTTCCTTACTTTAGATAAAACAATAATTTGATTGGTTAATTCCTTCATTTTTAGTTTTGTTTGAAAAAAATCCAACTTTCAAGACATGATAATTATTAATGCAGTTTTAAATGGTAGAAGATAGCATAAAGATACATAATGACTTACCAAATTTTTTTTTCAGCCAAACATTGTAGATAGAACTTCTCTTATATTACAAATTTATTTTTGCAAAATTAGAAAATAATAATGTTACAAAATTTAGTACTGTTAACCCTGAAGAATAGAAGCAGACTATCTAAAAAATAATTGACCCTAGAGACTTCTACCAAAAAAAAATCATTTGATTACAACATAAGCAAAAAAAGTTTGTATAACTTATTAGAATCATGTGATTTTCAATATTATTTAAAATGTATTACAAAACAGTTTAATAAATGAAAATAAGAAATGCATTCAAACCAACAATAATTATCTGTGATTATAATTACATATGAAATTATTTTCTTCAAAACAAATTCATCAGAAGTTACTGTTTTTCAAACCAATATGATCTTAAAAATTATTTAACTGACATTTATGTTTTTTTTGTTTCTTTATATAACCATTTTAGAACTAAATACAGTTTATTACATTTATTTTAAATTATATTAACTTGCTCTTATACCAATATCTTTCTTAGATTATTCTGTCATTTTAAAAACATGATATTGAATTGGGGAACATATTGTTTACTCACACAAACCATGTCTAGGTAAAAGGGATAGCACACTTTATTAACCAAATATTATTATTTTTATTTTATTTTTCATTTTTTTTTAAAGAATAACATCAATTTCATGCATAAATAATGTTAAATGAAACCAAGTGCCAAAAGCACTGGGTTACAATATATATATTGTAATGGTATATAAATATGCCGTTACATTAATATAAATAAAATCTTAAAGTTCGCAAATAAAAATAAAATCTATTAAAAAACTAAAAGCTAAAATGTTTGTTAAATGTATAATGTATATATATATTCGCACAGATGCCGAACTTTAAAAATATTTTTAAAAAAAAAAAAAAAAGGTATTTGAACATACTTTTGTATAAAAAAATACAAGATTTAAATATAAAAATATTTTAATAAAGAAATAACGTAGGTAAAAATAAAAACAGGTATTAATTAATTCCTGTAATCTGTAAATGGAAATGATTGTTTATTAATTATCCAAAAGCTGTGTAATTAAAAAGTCAGATGAAAATTAGATAAGAGAATAAAGAGATTTTAGCTTGACCAATGGAAGCAAATAAAGGCCCGGACCATAACGAAAAAATGGAACAGTGACGTTTTTGTTCATGGAAGCCATAGGAGGACTATAAAAAGAAAAATATTGAGTTCCAGTAAGTTTCCAACTTGATTTGGTGAGATGAACGACAAGATGCACTTGTTGTTCTCTCTCACTTATTTTAAAAATGAAAAGACTGTGATATCAGAATGGAACCAGCTAATGCTACCTCCAGAACATCAGAGCGGTCTTCCAATGGAGATGTCGTGGAAATTAAAAACAGGAACCTGGACTCTTCTACTGTGAGCTATGACCTTTACAATTTAAAATCATAAAATTAATTAAGAACTTTCATCAAGAGTTGACAAGTATAATAAACAAGCTAACCTAAATTTTGAATGGACTCTTATCTGATTTTTGTAAGTTTCAAATCAATTAATAAGATTTAATTTTATATGTTTGTGTTTGATAAAAAAATCATTTCCATTTATTATTTTATTTGTATTAATATTTATTGTTTAAATTTTAAGTGAGGAAATTTAAGGTTGGGTATAGACATTGCATAGATTTGTTAGTGGTTGATTATGTTGTGGTTTTCACATTCGATTAGAATATATAAGTCAGCGATGTCACTGCGGCATCTTACGATGAATGCTATTGGGTTTTGTGTATTCCCTATGAAATTGATGTTATCGATGATTTTGTATTTTGATCGGTTGTGTTTATTTTGAAATGTTTTTAACTGTGGAATCTATGCAGCCAATCTATACTCAACATTATAAAACAAATTGTATAAAATTCATCTGTGCAAACGTATCTAAAGGTTAAATTTAAGTCGGGCGTGAATGGCTATATAGATTTGTAAAGTTATATATATAGTTTAAGGGAGGGTAATCTTAGGTTATTTGTTTCGTAGTTAAATTGGGTCAATGGATGGGATGTATTGATGTAATTAGTAAATGTAGCAGGAAATCCGCTACAGGCAGGATTGCATATATACGCTGCACACCCCCTGTTTGCCTAATGGAATTGGATAGTAAGATGGATGATGTGGTCCATTCCTATGGAGTTTTTGTTTATTGTTCTTCTCACCAACAGATGTAGCATTCCTGTTTGGTAGAGAGACAATGTCTTCTCTAACTATACTGTTCAGATGTACATTCCTGACAGTATAGTATATTTAGTGCTATTGCATTTTCATGCTACATTGAATACATTAACCTTTTAATCGCTAATTATATTATTGGTTGTATGAGGTAAAAATCAAAGCTTTTAATTGGCCAACTCACAAACTGAAGACAAAGCCTATTGTTAAAACATATTCGCCTATAATATTAAATTCAACTCAGATACGTTTATAAAAAGTATATTACTAATTTTTCAGGTTATGAAAGTGAACGAAAGTTCTTTCAAAAATAAATTGCTATTTATTTATTATAAAATATTCAATTTCAGCAAATTTAAAAGGAACTTATAAACAAAGAAGTGCTGACGTAAATGCTTTTTTTCAATTTTACGTTATGGAAAAGTAAAGATTTCTTTTTGCTAAATCTTAAATATTTTTACTAAAATCTTCAATATTTTTCGAAAATAATTTTATTTTTTTAGTATATTTTATTAAAAATTATTTTAATTTCTCAAATTATATTTTTTTAATACTTAAATCACATTCGAAATGAAAATCTCAGCGTTTTTCTTTATTTTCTTTGATCAGGCAGTTTCTTTGTTCTTTCCAGCCAATCAGAATGTCTTTGTCAGCTGAGAACTGGCTGCAGCCAATCACTGACAAGCTTCTTTCTTTGTTTAGCTTTAAATGTGGTTTTTTTGATTTTTACTTGTAAAATAATTCGAAAGAGGGCACCATTTTACAGAACTTTTAAAAACCTAATCAATAACTGTCAAACGAATATCCTAGCATTAAAAATAACGAAATTAGAGTGATGTCAACTGCCGATGAGAGGTCTCATAAGAAGCGGGAAAAGGGTTAATGTATCAGATGGATTGACACCAGTTTGACTGCGAACTTTTGGCCTAAGGTTAAATAAGGGATAGAATATTTTCTTTTCAAATGTAGATCTATGTAGTCTATTCATACTCGACCCCCTAAATAAATATTAAACTCATTATTGCAATCTATTTAAATGTAAAATTAAAAGTTAATATAAAAATATAAAATGTTAAATGTATTCCTCAAAATTTATTTATACGTGTGTTAATAAATGTTTGTTTGCTAATTACTGGCAGTGGCTTTTATTTTTATATATATATATTTAAGATGCAATCAAAACAAGTTATTTATTATCTCTGCATCTCCATGAGCTAGTGAATTGGGCTAACGATCTGAATATTTAAATAAAGTGGAATCTTATCACCGCGTATCTGCCTACTTTATAAATTTTTCTAGGCTCAAATGCCTAGATGGTGCCCTTGTAGTGCAGATTGCAGTTAAATTTGATCTTCACTTCCTTTCGGATAGTTACAATATATATATATATAATGCACCTATATTGATATAGGCACATATAATTTTATCTAAAATTATATTATTAAAATAATCTTTCGTTAAAGAAAAACATAAAATTAAATGTTGAAGAGTTTATTCAGTTTGTTTTTGAAAAAGATAAAAATCAAATAGTTTTCTAGCGTTAGTTTTGAAATAAAAAGCTACAATTAATTAATCAAAAGGGGGGAGGAGGAGTCTTGGTTAGAGAAATTAAACTAAGGGTTATAAAAGGAAATAAATAGTTTTTATTAGTATTCGTAAAAATATAATTTAAAAAGTTAAAACATACAAATCTCTTTTCATTCAAGTTTAATTAAAGAAAAAATAATGTTAAAACTAATATCATCATCATCATCATTATCAATCATTATCAATCCACTGCAGGATGATGGTCTGTCCAAGTTTAATCCATCTTCTCCGATCTTTAGCTTCTCTTCTCCACATCACCCCTACACATTTTCTTATTTCATCCATCCATCTTACATGTGGTCTCCTTCTAGGTCTTTTACAATCTCTTGGAATCCAGTTTAAAATTTCAATTGTCCATCTATTATCATCTCTTCTAGAAATATGTCCAGCCCAACTCCACTTCAATCTTTTAATTTTTTCAATGAGGTCAGTAACACGTTTGTTCTCTTACCCATACATTGCGTTTTCGATCTCTTCTTGTTACTCCCAACATACATCTCTCCATACTTCTTTGAGTGGTCTGAAGTCTCTGTATTGATCTTCTATTAAGTGTCCAAGTCTCAGATCCATAAGTAAGAACTGGTAAAACACATTTGTTAAAAACCTTTCTTTTCAAACACATAGGCATATTTCCTTTTAATATCAAGTTATTTCTACGCAAAAGAGATCTCAACCAAGTTTAATTCTATAATTAATTTCCTCTATTATGTTTCCATCTGTATTAATAATCTGACCAAGGTATTTGTAACTCTTAACTTCTTCTAATTCATCATAATCAATCTTTATTTTCATATTTTGAGCAAATCGATTAAACATTACTTTAGTCTTTTTAACATTTATCTTTAGTCCTACTTTCCTACTTTCATCTGATAACTCCTGCAACATTTCCTGCAGCTCGGAAGCATTATTTGCAAAAACAACTACATCATCTGCAAAATCTAAATGACTTAAATAATCTCCATTTACTTTCACTCCTTTAGTTTCCCATTTTAATCCACAAAATACTTCTTGCAGCACTGCTGTAAAAAGTTTTGGAGATATGGAGTCACCTTGTCTTACACCTTTCTCAATGTTGACTTTCCCAGTATCATTATGTAATCTAATTGTTGCTGTTGCATTTTTATAAATATTCTTTAAAATATGACAATATCCTGGATCTATACCTTGATGATCCAATGCTTTAATCACTGAAGAAATGTTTGTAGAATCAAATGCCTTTTCATAATCTACAAATCCAAAACATAATGACAACTCATATTCATTTGTCCTTTCTATAACTTCTCTCAATACTTGAATATGATCTTCTGTAGTAAAACCACTTTTAAATCCAGCTTGTTGTCTTGGTTGGTGAAAATCCAAGGTTCTCTGTAGACGAGTTGTAATTATCTTGGTAAAATTTTTATATAAAACTGATAAAAGGCTGATAGGTCTGTAATTTCTAATATCTTCTTTATCACCTTTTTTAAATATTAATATTATTACTGCATTCTTCCAATCATCCGGTACATCTTTATCATTTAGACATTTGGTATATAACTTTGCTAATATTTTTTCTGTTTCTTCACCTGCTTCTTTTAATATATCAATTATAATTCCATCATTACCTAGAGCCTTTCCTTTTTTCATACATTTAATTGCATTTCTCACTTCTTCATTTAAAATTCTGGGCAATTCGGAAGATGTAATAGATATAGGAGGTACTTGTTCTTTATTACTATATAATTCTCGATAAAAATCTTCTACCAATTTCATAATGTCATCCCTCTTTTTAGTAATAATTCCATCTTTTTTCCTTATTGCAGATATAAATTTCCTACCAATACCAAAATGTTGTTTTACATTCTTAAGACTTTTATTTTCTTCTACAGCTTTTCTTGCTAATTCACAGTTATACTTTCTTATATCATTTTCAATTCTTTTCCGCACCATTTTACAAAATTCGAGATATTCAATTCTTTTTAATGCATCATTCTTGCATATCTTCATATTCCTTCTTTTCTTCATAAGTTCTCTAGTCTCAGTAGAAATTTTATTAGTCAATTGCTGCTTTTTTCTACCAGCTATCTTTGTTGCAGTTTTTAAAAGTGTATCAGTTATTTTCATATTAATTTCATTCAAATCTGAATCATGTTCAAAATCTACTAATACTTGAAACCGATTTGTAAGTTCTAATTTAAATTCATTAGAATGTTTCTGAAGATTAGGAATATCAACTGTAAATATAGTTTTTCTTAATAATTTTTGTCTCTCTAGTTTTACATTAACATGTATCTTACCCCTTACTAATCGATGATCACTTCCTGTGTTAAATTTATTAAGAACATTACAATCTTGAAATATGTATTTCCTGTTAGTCAAAATATAATCCAATTCTGCTGTACCTTCATTTGGATGCTTCCATGTCCATTTCCTTCTAACATTTTTCTCAAAAAAAGAATTCATAATATAAAGTTTTTCCTTCTCTGCAAACTCCACAAGTCTATGTCCTCTCTCATTTCTATTACCATAACCAAAATTACCTACAACACTTTCATCTTTCATTTGTTTACCAATTCTAGCATTAAAATCTCCCATAACAATTTTAAAATGTTGTTTACTCTGATCAAAAGCCTTTTGTACATTCATATAAAAATCTTCTACTACTTCATCACTGTGAGAACTTGTTGTGGCATAAACCTGAATTATCTGCATTTGATATCTGCTATTAAGTTGTATAACTAATCTTGCCACTCTGTCTGATACACCATCAATCTCCACAATATTGTTCTTCCACTTTTTATTTATAATGAATCCTACTCCATTTGTATTTCCAATATTTGTGCCTTTATAATAGAGCATATGTCCACTTTTTAAATCAATTGTCTCTTCACCTTTTCTAATATATGTGCGTATATATGTGCGATTGTCAACAATAGAATAAATGTTATTATAAATAAATGAAAGTTAAAGAAGATTATTATTAAAAAACACGGCAATGGTTATTAATTAAAATATAAAACAACATCTCTGCATGGCTATTACTAATTAAGCAATCTTCCAAAACACGTTTATCAAAGGATTAATTGATAAAGAATTTCGACAACAGATATTTGCCGGAAAATATTGAAAAGAAAACACTTCATTGGTATAAATACTGAATATTTTATCGGACAATCAGTTGAGACAATCAGTTCACAAAGTAATTGAATAGTGCAGTTCAGAAATTAATTGAGCAGTTAACAAACAAATTGCAGTGTTGAGAAGATCTTGGGAATGCACGTTTATCTCCAGCCCAGATGTCCTAGAAAACAGCAGATCTGCCCATGAAATAATGTCAGCTTAACATCTTAGAAAATCTCCATCAGTATCTATTTGTCTCCGATAGTAATAACTGTGAAAATCAGGAAACTCAGCAAGGAAATGTCCCAGCCGGCTGGTAAGCATTCATAATGGAAATATCCTCACCGAAAGCAGCCACCAAAGAAAACAAAATTCTACGTCTACATTCAAAAGCCTAGGTAAAACATTTGCTTATTTTCATTTATACTGTAATAGCCGTTGCATTTCATTAATTCGTGTGAATCCTCCAAGAGTCTAATTATATGAACTTGATATCATACATAAATGAACTATTGATATGTGTGTTTAAATTTCAAATGCTATGTAATACTTTATTATTATGTGTGTGTATGAGTTAATATGTGCGTGATCCTTATATCAATATTATTGGTTAAAGTAGATAAATTCACAGTGTTCTGTTATGAAAATATTCGAGAATATTTAAACTATTTAGAAATGTTAATTTAAAATATGCGTGTGTTTAATAGAATTATAAAATGTTTAAATTTAGTAAATAAATGTTAGTTAATAAATTATCTTTAAAATTAAACTTTATTTGTCGGTCAATTCTTTTTATCAATTCTTTTACCAAATTCTTTTATCAATCTCTTTTATAAATTCTTTTTAACAAATTCTTTTATCAATTCTTTTAATCACTAATTAAGTATAATCTATTAGTGATTAAAAATAGCTGAGCTAGTTGTGGATTTAGGCATTGAGTTAGTGGCCATTGTTCAAAGTGCATTGTCTATTCTTTTAGTATTCTTTTAGAATAAGCAGCTGGCGCCCGTGGTTATACACAAACAAAAAAGTGCTTTGGACGTGGTGTTCAACTCAACAGCCGAGAAGAAGCTATGTCCTGGAAATGTAACGTTAGTTATATACTTTATAGCTATTGTTTGGGCATACATACTCTCGGAGTATGTTCTTCTCTGCCTAAGAGACCGGTGTTTCGAATGCACACATTCGAAAATGGTTCAATAAATACAAGGTACGATAACATTAGAATATGACTGTACAAAAATCTCATTTAAGATTACAACTTTTAACTCTAGATATCATGAACAATTTTGTTTACTTATCATAAAATATTATATTAAATCACATTTGCACAGGCTTCAAGTCAAATTTAATAGTTTGTTTGCAGAGGTTGGTATACCTTCTCTCTGATGTATGCACTTTTAAAGTGATTAATGCATATCTATATGTTGAGGTTATTTTATTGATATATACCAACTTTGTAAATTCTTGTAGCTTCCAGAAGCTGTTTATCTACAAATAAAATTGAGTAGCAGTAGCAGTAGAAATAGCAGCAGTAGCAGTAGCAGTAAAGCAGCAGCAGCAGCAGTAGTAGTAGTAGTAGTAGTAGTAGTATCAGTAGTAATAGTAGTAGTAGTATCAGTAGTAGTAGTAGTAGTATCAGTAGTAGTAGTAGTAGTAGTAGTACTAGTAGCAGCAGCAGCAGTAGTTGTAATAGTAGTAGTGGTAGTGGTGGTGGTAGTGGTTGTTGTTGTTATTTCATTTTGTCTTTCTTTCTATATGTTGGAATGGCCAGCCTCCTTTGTAAGAGACAATGATTGTTGACAATATCATTATAAAAAAATATTTTGGAATAGAAAATATTAGAAAAAAAAGTGATTCAAAGGGAAACTGTTAAATATTTCTTTGGGTGCTTGAAGTAGATTATCCCAAATTTAAAATATATTAAAATTTAAAACTAAAACTAAGCTTTAGTTATGTATATAAGTAATTCAATAGGCTAGATGTTTAAACATCATTTTATAAGTTGTTGTTGATAAGTTTATTTTTTAATTATATTTAAAATATTGGTAGCATTCTTATTTGTATTAAATCCATCTAATTACTACCCATAAATTTCACTAGGTATCATTCTATTTACTTAAATTTATCAACCAATATCTTTATTTATCCATCCATCCTATCTTTCTACCTTTCTATCTATCTAATTTATAGATATGTAAAATGTTGAGTGATAATGTCATTGATTTCAAATTCTAATTTGACATGCCTCTTCCCTCTTCCTTCTCATTTTGAGTATAGCAGGCTTTTATTGAATAATTACTATCTTTTGTATAATATAGGGGATTTGAACACAAACTTTCAAGTTCCCTTCAGCTGTCCACTTTACAACAGATACACATGACCACACACATATGAAAAAGATAAAGGATCTCCAATATATGTATTTTGTGCTAAATCACCATTCATCAACTGGTCCAGATTATCTTTTTCCACACACATATATATATAATCAGTGCTTAGTTTATATTAAGATAGCAAATCTTCCACTCTTTAATGGACAGGCTTCAATCCACTCCATCCTATAACTCTTCAGCTATCCATATCATTGAAAATCTAATGATGGAATGACAAATTCTTTGTTAATGCCAATGTTATTGTCATGCCCATGTTGACTTTAAGTCAACCTGAGTGTGAATAACTTGCATTGAGACATATTCTAACATTCTTGAATGACGTCTACTATTCAGTCAATGATATATGGGGCTTCATCAAAGTTTTAGTACAATACCAATAATAAATAAATATATAGGCTGATGAATCAGAAATATATATCAACACACACACACACATATATATATATATTACTCATCTATGTTTTTATCCACCCAACAATCTAACTATTTATTTATCTATTTATCTAATTACTCTCTTTCTATCTATTAACCTATTTATTTATCGACCAGTTTATCTATTTGCCCATCACTTTGTCTCTCCATTTATCTATCTATCTATCTAGTCTAGTAAATAATTATTTATCTGTCTATTCATTTAGTTATCTATCTGCGTATTTATCTATTCTCTTCATTTATTTGAAAGATTTACTTATTTTCATATATATGTATCAACAAATCAATCTGTTATATTGCCTAAATATTTGGCAGTCTATCTGGATGCTTGAAAGTTTAGTGACCGATCAATAATCTCATCATTGTTTCCTGCTTTCCCCTACCCTCATTCATCAACCCATCTCTTTATCCAAATACTAGCATAATAAATAAATATAATTTTATGTAGTCGTTTCAAAACAATCTTAAGATTTCATTTTTTAAACTGAATTTTTATGTTACATTATTTATTAACTGTCATTTTCTTTAGAAATATTAATGAACTTTGGGAAAATGTAAAATATAAATAATTAGCTACTGAATTATTAATAAACAATATGAGATCAACATAATTATGTTATTAAAATGCAACTTTCATTTTAAAAAAGTAAAATAATGAAGTACTTTTTAGCAACTGTAATAATTATTTATCACTACGTGCATCCTTTAATTTAAATCAGAAATATATGTTGTGAAAATTCTAATAATTATTTTTAATGGAATAAATTCTTCAAAGATTCACTTATTAATATTTATAAATTTTTGCATTAAATTTGAAAATAAAATAAAACAAATTTATATCTTTTAATAAAAATAATAAAGTTTGTAAATGTTGTGACTGAATAATGCAATCTTGCAGTACGTATGAGATTCTTAGATGCGTGAAGCATTGGTTAATGTGGGGAATTGTTAGAGGTTCAAGGCTTTTTTCAACGAAATATTAAATAGGAAAGAAAATAATTTAATATTTTTATGCCTGGTTTAGTATGTGATCTATAATACTCATATTCTACCATTAAGTACAGCATTTGGCAAATGGAAGTCTAATGAATAAAAAAACGAAACTACAATATACAGTCAATGTGTTTGTTTGTACACATATTCACAAAATAATAAAAAAATAAGGTACTTATATATTGACCTGCTGTGAGGCTTTTTACATCCATGTCATTTGACCATTAAATTTCTAACCTTGCAACCCCATCAAATAAACATCGTGATCTCGTCAAATAATGTAAACACTGATACTTCTGACAAATACTAAATAAAAATAAATAGTCACAGACAGGGAAGTCGATAACTGTTTAATCATGGTAACTGAAGATAGAATAGCAGCAATTCTGATGGAAATGATCAAGCAGAATATAGAAGAGGTCTTGACTATGACGTGCTGAATATGAACATTTCTGTGTCAACTATAGATAACACTTTTCTTTACATTCTATTCGATATAAAAAAAAAATAGTTCACTACAATGATTCCATTTTAATAAAAGTTTATTAATTTCTTTTTCTTCCAATTTTGATAAGAGTTTAATTTCTTTATTTTTTTAACAAAATAAATGTAATTAAACACATTTCTCAATCAAGATCTGATGCAGGTATTATATTGCATAAACACATATGTTTTAACTCTCCATTTTGTTAAAACCTGAGTCGTATGTAGGTTTTTTTTTATCTGTTCATTTTGTAATTTTTTTAATCATAGTTGATAAACATAGTATTTTTTTCTTTGTTAAACTGCACATTTTGGAATTAATACATGGTAATAATGTTTTGATTTTAAGCGAGTGAATAGATGTAGTCGTAAATTTATTTATTTTTTTATCCTTGCTTATGTAGTATTTTTTATTTTTTGTTAATTTTACTTTAATGTCCATTTTGTATTTTCCTGCCAGAATTAATATACTTAGTATTATTTAATTTTATTTAAAATTTTGTAAATTGCTTCCCATGATTTGGACATCCTTCTGCCATCCCTTTCTCCAGTAATGAGGGGGAGGCTGTTTGTGACAGCACAAAGTGCTGTTTTAAAAAGTTACAACTACCTGTAAATTTTTTACAATATGAAAAGTAAACATTTATACACAAAATAAGAAAAACATTATGGTATTAAATAAAAACAGGTTGTGAATTTTTAATATGGTACTTTGTGCCATCACAAATATCTCCCCCCCCCCCTCCATTGGAAAAAGGTATAGCATTTTGCCTTCACAAACATGGTCACCAATTACCAATTTTTAAATAAAATTAAAGAATATGTATATTAAGAAAAAAATACTACATATGCAAAATTTACTTTTTCACAAATTTATACTTTTGGTATTATTAAAAATATACTCTTTCAGGTTTACGTATTAGTCAGGGGGATTAGTGTTATGGATTTAAAATCTGCTGTGATATTTTACATACAAATAAGACTGCTGATAAACCTTGTGAACATGTCATGAAATAACATGTACATGGAGTTCATTTTAACAAATTTATCACTTTAGTTTGTCAGAAGTTCCAGTGTATACATTATTGTATGGGATTGCAAGTTAGAAAGTTATCGTCAGACAGATATGTATGTGAAATGTCACAGAAAGTCTATTATGTAAGTACCTAAAATAATCCATAAGAAATTAAATTACAATATACACATGAGGTATGTAATGTTATTTTATGGACACACTAACTCAAATGTGCAAACTAATAATAATTTGCAAGTTAGATGCCAATCGAATTATTTTAACAAACTTGAAATAATGCTCCTTTTTTTGTATCAATGAGATATTTTTACTTAGACTAAAAATCATTCAACAAATAAATCTAACATTGACGCTTGAAAGAGGTGAACTTTAAATTAGCAACAATCTTTTTAAAGTATTCATCAGGTAAATTTATAGTTTCAAATAACATTTTAGATTTAAATTGTAATAATTTTAATGTTTGTAAATAAAAAATGACTATATTGAGAATAAATTATCATTTCCCTATAAAATTTTATATTTAAAAATTGTTATTTATTTGCAGGCTTTTCAAAATTATCACAAATAAAGATAAACAAAGGTAAATATAAAAGTTAAACTGAGATAAATAAAAAAAAACTATAAATCCAATTTATCTTTTATTACATTGGTAAATACATTAAATGATCATCAATTCTATTCTTTCTATAATATGACTCACACACATCATATGTAAATGTAATCAATCATTATCTATCCCTGCAAAATTTTGTGTAATAATAGAATGATAGAGAAAGTAAAAATTCCTGGATTAAAGTTCAATTGCATCACTTTCAGTATTCATATATCATATGTTCTTCTGAGCAACAAATTATTTGATTATATTGTTCCACACAGTTTAATGCAGACATTTCATACAGTGTTCCATGGAGAAGTAGAATGAACAACTCAAAAACTAAAGTTTTCTGAATTGATGTATTTTCCATGACTTACTACACAACTGTTTTAGTGGAGAAGGAAACTAATGAACTTATGCCCTAAAGATCTCTGGATCAGCAGTATTTCAGGTGGTTGAATATCATTTCACTTTCTGAGTAATAGTGCTTTTAATAAAAAAAATGAAAACACTCGACTGAGAATTCTTACCAAATATTATAACCACAACTTTCATCCTCTTTCTCCTGAAGTTTTTAAAGTGTCAATTTATTTTATCTTTACATATCACAAGATTTGTGCCCTTTTAAAATACAGTATACTGGCTAACATCACATACAAAGACTATAATAAAAATCGAATTAAACCCTCTAATAAGCGATAAGCCATGGATACTGCTTCCATATATTCCAAGAATAACCAGAAATATCACCAAAATTTGTTCTGAATCACATCTAGTAATCTTCTGCACCCCTCCCTCAATAAATAGACTAATAACCAACTCTAAAATCAATCGCCTCACAGAACAAACACCCCACACAGTCTACAAGATACCCTGCATCCAAGCTGAATGCAACACTGTCTACTATGAAGAATCACATGCCAGTCTTACCACAAGATGTCACAACATTAATACCTATACAAAAGGGCCAGAAGCAACCCACATTACTGATCCATATTTCTTGAATACCAAAATACATTTTGTCATGCATTTTAGCCTATAGCAGCCAGAAACATGTGTATTGAAAGAAATTATACCAAGCACATTATTAAAGAAGTGTGGCACATCACCAATGACCCCAAATCCATTAACAAAAAGGAATCCTGTTTCCTCCTCTTAAAAAAGTAGACTACTTAATCCACTGACTCATTTGAATAAATTTAATTGAATTTACAACTACATTCACACACACTATCCTTTCATCTACCATTCAGTAGTTATGAATATGTTTACCAAGGGGGTATCAAAAGCATTAAGTTCAATCAAAATTATGTAAATGCTATGCTTTTCTTATTGTAGTTTCCCAGCATTAGAAATTCAATTTAATAAAATTGATCAAATCAAACCCACAAACTTGTAGCCTTCATATTTGTAAGTGTGAATTGATATAGTAGATGTGGGGAAGTTGAGATGAAGAATGTGGTGATAAAAATGATTTGAAATGATTGATTATTGCATCTCTTCATCACATATAGAATATCCATATAATACTGATATTGATAAATGACCTGAAAATGCCTTCCAAACTGACTGAGAATTCTTCATTTGGCCTTTTACCACTATTTATCAATATCAACTATTATGACTGATATTACAATTTGATCTACAAGACAAACATCACAATTGTGTTATATAAATGATCATCTCTAGTTTAATAAATGATTATTTTAATAATAAGTTACACAAAAAATTAAATCACTTATAAAATTAATTTTTGTTATATTTGAATTTTCAAATGATTTATTGGTAAATTTGATAAAAATATTAGTTTTACTTGGCTTCATAAATTAATTAAATACCACGGGGGACATAATACAGCAGTAGAGTGGCAGATGCTGAACTCAAGGTGCATGGCTCAGAGCCCATTCATTTACTATATTTTTAATAAGTTCCCAGCATGCTTTGTTGCAGTGATAAAGTGGTGGACTCTTGAGTTCAAAGTTTATGAATTAAGGACCAACACTGTCATTTCTGGAGCTAAAATTTCATATGAACTTTCAAGTAATAAAAAAAAACCCATTCAATTATTTTATTATTAATTAGTTAATTTTGAGTTTTAATATTTGAGTTTTGATTTTAATTTCTATAATTGTTGTTTGAGGCTAATACATTTATTATGTATAGAAATTATTTTGTATTGAAATTGTTTAATTTTATTTTTTAATGGCAAATTATATATATGTAGTACATAGTTGCATGTGTACTCATTTCTAACCATCATTAAAATTAGTCAACACTTAGACAATCTCAATATAAGTAACAATCAACAATCTCAACTTGTTGTCAAGGCAACTTATTTTTAACAATACAGGTGGAAAAATTTATTGTTAAAAGGCTATTTTGATGACAGTTTGAGATTGTTGATTATTATTTATATTGGGATTGTCTAAGTGTTGACTAATTTAATGATTATTTAGCCTTGAACATTATTACAATTATTATTTAATAATAGTAATAATAAAAAGTCAGATTGTGTGTAATTTAAAAATTATAATTGCTGTTTGTACTATTATAATTGACTATTTATTAGTCTGCATTCAGAACAGGTTATATTTACCTGTTTAAGGAAGTTTATTTAAACTTCTTTGTATCAATAATTTCAATCTCTGTGGTCAAATTGATTTCCATCTTTATTGTTAAAAGGAAGTTGTCTTGACAATAGGTTAAAATTGTTGATTATTATTGATATTGGGATTGTCTAAGTCATAGGTCCCCAATCTTTTTGCACTAAAGAGCACATTCTATAATACCGGTCAGGTGGTGGGCACCATTTATTTTTTTCAACCAGATTGTGGGCACCATTTATTTTTTAAATGTAAATTTATAGTTGGATATTGTTAATAATACACATAATGTACAAAAAAATATTTATTTCAAAAATAAATTTATATTTTTACGCTGTAAAAGTATAATATGCCCTACAATTTGATTACAATATAATACAATAATTTATAAGAAATTTTAAAAATTTTAATAAATATTTTTTTATCGTGTTTGGATAGCGGCGGCCACACATAAAATGGTCTGTGGGCGCCATAATGCCCGTGGCCATAGGGTTGGGGACCCCTGGTCTAAGTGTTGTCTGATTTTAATGATTACTTATAAACCCATTTAACCTTGAGCATTACTATACTTATTATTTAAATCGATCATTTATATGTTTATATATATATTTCTGTACTATATATATATTGATATATTATTTAATGATTTATTCAAATATATTAATGATTAAAAATAATGTTTTTGGATTTATTTATACAATTATTTTTATCTTCATTTTCATTTTTTTTTTATTTTTCTTTGTAATCTTTTTTATAGTTAATTCTGAGGATGTCTAACATGATTTGTTCAAACTGTTATTGTTTTGTGAATAAAGTTCTTCCTTTAACAAAAACCATTTACACTTGTGAATAATTGTATTTTACTGAATGTTGGAGCAGTTTTATAATATTAAACATTTGTTCTATTTTTACATTCATAATTTGTTAAAAAGTGATAATTTTGAACGAAATTCATCTTGGTTGTCTTGCGTTGTTAGCCGAGAGGTATCGCAGATGCCATGCAAGCAAGTAGTTGGTTGCAGACGGTTGTGGGTTCGCGTCCCGGCCGATGCTATGACATATGAAAAAAAAAAATTCATCTTGGCGGTCATTCGTCTTTTATTGTAACTTTATTTATATGAAAAATGAAAAGAAAGAGAAGTGGAGTTTGTTAATACATCGATAACGATAAGAAAGGTGAAAAAACCGTGTATGTGCGAATATATAAAATCAAAAATATTAATCTTTAACTTGGATTAAAGTATACATCTGTGCTAGAGAAAAACTCTAGTTTAATGAATGGTTAATTATAAATGCAGTTAAGTTTATCAAAAGTCGATGAAAATGGGGTTGTCAGTAGAGTAAGTTTGGCGGTTGAAAAAGAAAATGTGAAAAATCACCATACATAAATACACTTCATGTAATAAAGATAGGCCAACTGATGAGTGCTGGTTCAGCATGAAATGCATTTTGGGGGGTCATTGGTCTTTTATTGTATCTTTATTTATATGAAAAATGAAAAGAGAGGAGAGAAATGGAATTTGGATAACTTCCAATAATATTTTTGTTCTTTTATTTTACTCAATTTTCTTTTCTCTTAAATAAAAAATATACTCATTCTAAAGCATTATTATTTTAATATTTCTAAGTAAGTGCAAATTGTGGTTTCATTAACCCCCAATGTATGTACTTGGGAAAGGTTTGCAAAAAGATAATGCTCACTTAGTTTGCAATAGCTTAAAATTCAATAAGTGTCTTTACTCATACATGATTTGTAATAATGTTCTATCACAGTATATACTTAAATTATTATTAATTTATTATTAAAGTATTATTTGCTTTAAAGTATGTTATTCATTATAAACAACCTTTAATGTATAGGTATATCCATATCAAAATAAAGATAATGTATTTTTGTATAAAAAATATTGTAATGCAATTGTATTTTACAGCTCTGAAGAAGATTACTAGATAGTCGAAACTGCACAATGATTAAATTAAATAAAGCTTTGTGATAAATTCAAATAAATAATATTTTTTAGAAAATTATTTAGTATAAGCAATTTAGAATAATGAATAAGGTATTGAATAGAAAATTTTTGTTGTAAAATCATGTGAATAGGAGTATTAATATTACAACATATCAATTGTCAATTTAGTTTTCATTTACTGGCTTATAACATACAGTAGTAAAATCATGTAAAGCTTTTATATGGTCAATGTTCTAACAATAATAACATCTAAATCATGAAATAGTAATGTTGTTACTAAAAGTCAAACACAGTTTCATGTAATGATCTCTGAATTGGAGTTCAGTTTGTCATTTCTAATGTGCAAACATAACAAGATCTCCCATGTAACTTTCATATAATTATTATTTATGGCAAATGATTAAAATTAATATTCCCTATATGGTTTAGTGCAGTAGTTAAGGAATAGACACAAAAACTAATGATTCATAGATTGATTCTCTATTCACTAAAGTAAAAATATGCCTTTTCCAATTGTATGACACTATGCTACTCAAAAATCTCTTTCCGATCCAATGACTTCCCGAATAACACACAAATGTAAGCTCAGTATTTATTATTTATAATGAAAATGTTTATTACACCAGAAAATGCATCAGAAATGGTAGATATAAGCTATGACTCATGGACTTTAAGTTCCAGAATCCACCAATCCATTACTGTACTATGCTTGCAGGTGACACAATTTATCTTTATCTAGTAGTTACTTTAAGTTCTAAAAAGATGCAGTTATTTGATCTGTGATAATTTGTACAATACCATAATTATGTTCTGATATCTAATCATTGTTGACATGATCAAAATATATCAAAATTTTTAAGCGAGTATTATAGCAGTCACGAAGTATGTATGAAGTGAAGTCATTTTCTATTAAATTTCAAATTATTATACGTAAATATAAAAAATTCTAACACATTTAATAATTAATATATGACTTTGATTAACCACTTACTTGATCTCCAAGAGAAGATTCATAGCATATAGGATTTCCCTCTAAAGATAATGATATTAGATTTGGACACAGAGTTAAGTAATGAAGCTGATGAAGATCAGACACTAAATTGCTTAAAAATTATATATACATAATAATGTACTATACTGGATATATATATATATATATATTATAATTTGATTTATAAGTGCCAAACTTTCAGTACTCATAATTTTGATACCATCTCTTTCTCATAAATATGTTATTGAGTATTATTAATAAATTATTAGGCTAAAGATTATCATATCATTCATAATCCAGATGTAAACTTTGAAACCAATTAAAATCTAATATAACTGCTTTAACAATAATCATATTTGGAAAAAGTTATGTTAAAGTTGTGAGTTCAAAAAGTGTGATATTTCTAAATCAAAGTATATGGATTCAATATTGATAAATAATGAATAAATGATAAATAAATGTGCAAAAGATTATGATCTAGGTTATGTGAACAGTATTTATTCAACATAAAATGCTTATTTATCTTGTTCAGATGTCTTTATTCATATATTCATGAATGTGCTGTGGAGTTAAAGTTTAAATATATATGTATATACACATAGATAGAAAGATAGATATACCAAGATAGATAGATATGCACACTTTTATTACATTCAATAATAATGGAGTGCCCTAACTATATTTATATGAAAGTGGCAGTTGATAATGGCTAAGAAATTAACCAAAAGTACTTCTGCAGATTGAAAGACTGTATATAATAGTTATTTACCATTATATTTATTTGTATTGTTATATATATATATTGCAACAGGGCAGGTATAATCAAACCCTGTTGCGATAATTAGACAAATACGTAATCGTATATTTAATGCATTATTAAAATATATATATATATATCTTATTACTAACATATTATTAAAAATATGTATTACTTTACTAACAAAATTAATATTTACAGTTTGATGTACAATCAATGGTCATTTGTGTGGTCATACAGAATTGATTTAGTTATTTTAATTTAAAAAAACTCATAGAAGAGGTATGGGGGGTTATACACTTGCTCTGATTTTTTTCTCTCTTTTTCCAAGCCCAGCTATACACATCGCAATGTATATGTGTGAGTGCATTTTTGAACCATTAAAAATGAAAATTCACAAAATAAAAAAATACTTTGTTTGATAAACTTTTTAAATATATACATATTAAGTAAAAAGAACTATAGATTTCAAGATGGAAGACAGTAATTTTGCAGAACAATGGAAGTAATTATTGTAAAAATCTTGGAATGTCTAATTTTAATTAAAGATTTATTGGAAAGAATATAGGTGTAAAAAGCTTTTGTGGTACATTCCAACAAAGGCATATGGAATGTGAATGGAAATATAATTAAAAGAAAGATAAGTTTGATAATTAAAGAAAAAATAAATTAATTATAGAGTATAAGTTTGGAGGGAGAAGAAAGCGGACGGTCAACGTGATATACATTTTGATAAAATATGGTCAGGCTGGGGTAGAGGCTTCAACATGCGGAGGGTCCGAATCCTTTGCCCCCGAATGTATAGCAGCTTCCAATAGCGGAGAAGGGACATCAAGCCTGGAGAATTTGCCTCAATAAGCAACAATATTGAATTGCTAGAAGAGAAATAAATAACTAAATAAACAGACTTTAGCCATGGAAGCCGAAGATCAAAAGAAAAAAACAACAAAGTTCGTTCACTGACAAAGGACCGGAGATTCCATTTTCACCAAGAGGATTCGATCAATTCCCTGGGGAAACCAGGTATTTTCTTTCTAATTACATCTATATATGTCACTATTAGTAAGCTTACTCCACGAATTTGAGAAAACTGTTTATTTGACACAATTGTGAACTTAAAATTTATTTTCTTTGCCCGGAGAGGTCAAACTATTTACTACGGAATTTATTAGTGTATAAATTAGTCCAATTAAATCTTTGGTGCAAAATACATATAATAGCATATGTGTGTGTGGGAGTTTTGGCAAAAAGAGAAAGGAGCAAACAAAGAAAAAAAGAAAACTGATATGAATCTTTGATTTAAAAGAGACACTAATTTAACTTAAGTAAATAATATATTTTTTTTTATACATACATAAATATCATAGCTAATAAATGTATATAAAATGAATGGTTTTTTTTTGTTTGTTTTTATGTTATGAGTTTTTTTTTTTTAAATAAAAAAAAGAGAGAGAGAGTTAGATCTACTGCCAGTAAATTTTACCACCAGCCCTGAGCAGAGCTAGTCTAGGGGCATTTTCCATATTGGTATTCCAGTTCTCCCAGCATAATTCTTATAGAAATATGGGATTGGCACTTGAGGTCATAAATTGATGCTCATAAATATGCTGGG